>BLSH010177566.1:627308-640944 GCA_018402905.1 Glandirana rugosa | reverse complement strand
GCACAATGAAGGAAGAACAATATCTTCATTAATGTGAAAGGAAGAAACCACCTTCGGAAGGAAGGAGGTCGTCGCAAGACCGCCTTATCCTTATGTATGACTAAGTAGGGAGACTTGCACGATAGTGCTGACAATTCAGACACCCGTCTGGCGGAAGTGATGGCAACTAAAAAGGCCACCTTCTGCGACAGCAATGACAAAGAAATCTCCCTGATATTCTCATAAGGTGGTTTCTGAAGAACAGAAAGCACAACAGAAAAATGAAGATCCCACTGAGCCATCTGAACTTTTACCCGAGGCGCCACGTGTCGCACACCTTGTACAAAGGTACGAATCAACGTGTGGGAAGCTAAAGGTCTCTCAAAGAGAATAGCTAGAG
This sequence comes from Glandirana rugosa, assembly GCA_018402905.1. Classification (NCBI taxonomy): domain Eukaryota; kingdom Metazoa; phylum Chordata; class Amphibia; order Anura; family Ranidae; genus Glandirana; species Glandirana rugosa. The sequence goes on along the minus strand of BLSH010177566.1, from coordinate 640,565 downwards.
CCGATATCTGGCCCTTGAGAGTACTCAAAGCCAGTTTTTTGTTCAGGCCCTGTTGTAAAAAAGTCAGGACCCTGGACACGACATAAGAGCGAAGGTTATGGCCCTCCGCCTCGCACCAAGCAATATAAGCCTTCCAGGTGCGGTGATAAATCTTGCGAGAAGTACACTTGCAAGCTTTTAACAAAGTAGGGATCACCTGTCTCTCAGCACCTGGGACTCAATAGCCAAGCTGTCAAAGCCAGCAAGGGTAAAGCAGGGTGCAAGATGGGTCCGTGAGACAGAAGATCGTCTCGCAGCAGGAGCCGCCAAGGGAGCATCTGCCACCATTCGCACCACGTCGGCGTACCAAGTGCACGGAGGCCAATCTGGGGCCACCAGGATTATTGGTACGCCACTATCCTGCGTATCAATCACGGAAGCAGTCTTATCGGAGGGAAAGCGTACAGAAGACGATAACGGCCCCAGGGGGCCACCAGAGCGTCCGTGGCCACTGCCAACGGATCCTTCGTTCTGGACACAAAGGTCTCCACCTTGTGATTGAACCGAGACGCCATGAGATCCACGTCCGGCGTCCCCCCATCTGCGGCAAATTTGATTGAACACCTCCGGGTGGAGAGACCACTCTCCCTGGTCCAGCGTCTGGCGACAGATAGTCTGCCTGCCAGTTCTCCACACCTGGAATGTAAATGGCCGAGATCGCCGGAACGTGAAGTTCCGCCCAACGTAGTATCAGAGCTGCCTCCGCCGCAGCTGCTGGACTCTTTGTGCCGCCCTGATGGTTCACATACGCCACTGCTGTGGCATTGTCTGATTGAATTCGAACCAGGCGACCTTGCAATCTCACTGTCCAGTGAGAAAGGCACAATCTGATTGCTCTCAGCTCCAGAACGTTGATGGGGAGGCGAGCTTCCTGTGCCGACCAACGGCCCTGGGCAGAAAGCAGCCCCAGGATCCCTCCCCAGCCCAAAAGACTGGTATCCGTGGTGATGATCACCCACAGGAGGGGTAGGAACGACTTCCCCTGAATCAGGGCCGAGTCCCGAAGCCACCAGGTCAGAGACTCTCTGGTCTGGGAGCTCAGACGGATCAGAAGGTCCAATGACCGAGGGGACCTGTCCCACCGAGCCAGAATTGCTCGCTGAAGGAGAAGAGTGTGACTCTGGGCAAATGGTATCGCCTCTAACGGCGAGACCATGAGCCCCAGCACCCGCATACAGAGCCGTAATGAAGATTGACGGTGCGACAAGAGGGTGCGCACTGCCCGACTGCAGAGACAGCAACTTGGCCGGAGGGAGGAATACCTTCGCCTGCTCTGTGTCCAGAATTAGACCCAGATACTCCAGGCGATGGGACGGAGAGACCGACGACTTCTGTAGGTTCAGTAACCAGCCGAAGTCCTGCAGTGAGGTCATTGTGATACCCACATTCTCCTCCAGAGCCGAGGCGGACTCCGCTCGCAGGAGCAGGTCGTCTAGGTAGGCTACTACTGCAATGCCTCTCTGTCGCAGCAACGCCAACACCGGTGCTAGCAGTTTTGTGAAAACTCGAGGTGCCGAGGCCAGGCCGAAGGGGAGTGCCAAAAATTGAAAATGGAGGTCTCCCACCGCAAAGCGCCGGAAGTGCTGATGTCGTGGATGAATGGGTACATGGAGGTACGCATCCCTGATGTCCAGGGACGCCAGAAATTCCCCCTGATGAAGGGCGGCCACGACCGAGCGGATAGATTCCATCCGGAATTTCCACGCCCTGACATACCGGTTCAGGGCCTTCAGGTCCAGTACGGGCCGAACCCCCCCCCCTTTTTTGGGAACCACGAAAAGATTTGAGTAGAACCCTCGAAACCTCTCTACTGGGGGCACTGGCACGAACACCCCCTGGTCTGAGAGTGCTTGTACAGCCCCAAAAAGGGCCTCCCGGCGTTCCTGCGGGAGCCCTAAATTTGATGGGAAGAACCTGTCTGGGGGTAGAGTGTCGAACTCTATCCTGTACCCGGTGGACACCACTTCCCGGACCCAGCGGTCAGAAATGTGAGCCAGCCACCGGCCTGTGAACCCCAGAAGACGTCCCCCCACCCGAAACCTGGGTGGGAGCAACCCATCATGCTGATTAGGACTTGTCCTCCGCCTTTTCGGTTTTGCGTTGCCACTGCCGTCGTCCGGCCCCTGCAGCAACCTTACCAGAGCGGGTCCCTTTACCTGCTGCGCCCGGGGCGCGAAAAAACCTCTTCTGACCCGAAGGAGGGGGCCCCTGTCTACGGCGAAACTCACGCCTACGGGGCTCTGGAAGGAAGGTACTATTACCTCCCGTGAAGTCCTTAATAATCTCATCCAAGCGTGGACCAAATAGACGTCCACCCTGAAAAGGGAGGTCAGCAAGACCTTTTTTGGAAGCCTGATCACCGGACCAAGAACGCAACCAAAGTATCCGTCTGAGTATGACGGCAAATATCGTTATTCTGGATAACATCGGCAGTAAATCAACGGCCGCATCATAAAAGGTACTTGAAACCTTGGAGCAAAAACTCAGCCTTCTGCGGCGCATCCATCAGGCGACCGCCTTCCAGGTCCTTCAGGAGCTCTTCCATACACTCGGACAGATGCTAAGGCCGGTCGCACAGCGGAACCTGCCACCAGGAACAGCAACTTTAAAAGCGCCTCTGTTTTTCTATCAGCGGGATCCTTAAAAGGAGTCCCTTCTAGAGGGATGGTCGTCGCCTTACTAAGGCGTGCTATCGGTGGGTCCACCACAGGCGATTCCCATTTTTTCAAAAAGCTTTCCTCAAAGGGATAGCGAGCAACGAACCATTTTGACAGCGAAGAGTGCTGTGGACGCTGTTATTCACAATAAAGAAAATGATCAAAAAAAGTCATTGTAGGGATAAGCCTTGGGGGCCCTAGAGGACCCACACACATACGCAGCAGACTGCGATTCACCATCCTGACCCAGTCGCAGCTTAGTGCGAATGCCAGCGATAATGGTAGCAACCAACGCTTTCTCGCGCGCAGCCGCCCCCCCCCTGATCCCCTCGCCGTCCGATGGGCCCAGTTCCCCCATCGGATAGGTCCACTGGGTTCTCTGAGACCCCTGAGGCCACTTCCGGCTCAGAATCCTCCCCTGATGAATAAAGAGGAGGAGGGGGACGCTTCTTGGGGGCCTGTTGGGCGACCTCCGCCCGGGGGAGAAATTCGCTAAAGACCGCCTGCAGCTGGTCCAAAAAAGCCCCTTGCGCAGATTGCGCCACCGCTGATGCCTCCTCAGCAGTGTAATCTGCCATCGTCTTCCCCCAGAAAAACACTCTTAGTGACACACAGGGGACTAAGGAGAATAAGGCACCCCCACACCGCCGCACATCACCGCCCACAGTGCACCAGGAAAACCAGGAGGACTGCACCCACCGCCACCAGCACCCACAGGGAGCACAGCTATACTTGCTGTTCTGCTGCCTGTAACTTCTGGATGTATCGTCAGAAGAGCCGCGCCGCCAGATCACCGTTCCACAGAGAAGGAAAAGCGCTGCAGACACGTGTATTACAGAGGTATGCAGTCAAAATGGCCGCCGTTAAACACTAGAGGCCAAAAGACACCTTCAGGGAACGTGCAGTACCACAAACGGCCGCTCTGAGCACTAGAGAGAAAGCCCCATAGGCCCAAAATGTCCGCTGCAAAATGGCGGGGAAAAACAAACCAAACAGCCTAGACAATCGGTGCGGTGTGGGGGGAAGGGGGGGTGCGGGGGTGAACGGGAGCTTCACGCGCCCCACCAGCGGCTACCGAGCAAGAAATGTTTTTTTTTTTTGTGCGGCCGTCGGTCCCCCTTTCCGCCCCTAAAAAGGGGGGAAAGGCAGGAACTCTCACTCACCACTCCGATGAGCGCCGTGGGTAGCCACCCAGTCGCAGACCTTCCGCCCCCTCTTGGGCGGTATGCTGTAGGCCAGAAAAACGCCCTTGCCGAATCGCATCCGGGGCTGGGCGCAAGGGGGGGTCAACCCAGGGCGCCCGCACGGAACGGGCGCGATGCGGCGGGTCCCCATACGTCGGGACTGGCTCGCAATCGGTTGGCCAGGTCGGGGAAAGTACAGGGCCCAAGGACCCTCTATGCCCTGACCGGCTTCTTGATAGCAGATCAAAGTCTTGATAGAAGAAAACTTAAAATAAAATAAAAAAATGGTCACAAACAGGACCACGAATTCCCCTAAAGGGAAGCCAGGTCAACTCCTTGCAAACTAGGCATAAGAACTGAAGAGCTATGCTATGAGGGGGTTTATGTAGGAAGAGAGGACGGCCCCCATGGGAGGGGCCAGCTGTTTCTTTTCCCTGCCTAGTTAACTCCTAGTGGGACAAGCATAATGTCATGATGAGCTGCGTCTGTCAGTGAACGATAGGAGAAAAATGCTCTGGTCAAAAAGGTGGCAAATCTTTCCGGGGCTGAAGTGGTTAATGCGGTTCTTATGAGAATGGGTGACACTGCAGAAGTAGGAGGCATAGGCTCAGTCTAACACAACTATCACATGAAAAACAGTTCCACAAAGATAGCTTAGGGCCACCAAACATATTTTTAAGCCGAGACCTATAGAATAAAATGGTGGGTGTTGCATATGGGTGTTGCATAGGTCACACAATATTTGTGCAGCGGTTTTTCGAACACAATTTTTGTAATGAATTTTAACGCACAAAAACACAATATAATGCCCATTTGTTTGGTAAAATATGAAAGATGATGTCATGCCAAGTTAACAGACACCATGTCACGCTTTAAAATTGCATACGCCCATAGAATGGCCCCAAACTACGGTACCTAAAAATCTCCACAGGCAACACTTTAAAAGCCTTTACAGGTTACCAGTTTGGAGTTACAAAGGTGGACTGGTGCTAGACATTGCTCTTTGTCTGACTTCACGGCAATACCGCATGCATGTGCTGTGATTGCCGTTTACACACTTTTTTTTTTTTTTTTTATTGATGTGTTCAATTTTTTTTACTATAACATGGAATGAACAACATGCCTTGTGATAGCATGGGCCGTGACAGGTCTTCTTTACGGAGAGATCTGGGGTCTATTAGATATAACCCCCCTTCCGCCACCTGTAAAGCTGTAGCTGCAGTCATGATCTCGATATAACCACTTCAACATTAGGCCATTTATAAACGACCCAAGGAAGGGAAGCGATCAAAAGCATTATACAGGTTCAAATCTTTTTGCTGTTTTATCTAGGTATTATTCCCTGTGTCATGAAAAGAATCAGAAGGCACATGAACCTAGCGCATTATCCTCAACAATGATGTTTATTTGAATGAAAAGGTAGGGATCATACTCACAAAGACTTAATAAAAGCATATCTTACTGGTTCTCCAAGTCCGCAGAACTGTTCACACCACGTGGGACTACCTCAGTAGAGGAATAGGCTGGCTAATGTGTTTTGAAAAATTTCTCTTCCTTAGAGCCTCTGAGGAAGAGGAATTTCTCGAAAAGCGTTAGCCAGCCTATGCCTCCACGGAGGTAGTCCCACGTGGTGTGGACAGTTCTGCGGACTCACATGGAGAACCAATAAGATATGCTTTTATCAAGTCTTTGTGAGTATGATACCTACCTTTTCATTCAAATAAACATAATTGTTGAGGATAATGTGCTAGGTCCACGGGCCTTCTGTTTCTTTTCATGTCCTAGCGTTTCGGATTCCCCAGTCTGTGGAGTGCAGCGGGAAATGCATTATCCACCACCAAGCGTCAAGACAAAGAGCTTACAGTTGTGTAGAGGCAAACTACACAGTGCAGGAGATTGATTTGTGTTGTTCTTGGATTATTCCCCGTGTCATTGGTTTACCTTACCTAGTAATATGATGGGGTCACATGTTATAGTTGCATTTTGTAGTGTTATGGCAGATCAACTCCCCTATGTCCATGTATTTTCTCACCTAGCTTGTCCCTATTCATTATAGAGAAAGGCCATTTCCTGTTCTGAGTCAAATGGCATCCAGTGAATGCCTTGTCATTTTCTTTGTGTTGCATCATAAATGTGGGACTGCTAGTGTGATTAAAACATCTCTTCCAGCATGGTGATCTCTCTGTGAATGGCCTGCCTGTTAACGGTAGTATCAGAACAAAACTACTGCACCTGCACCAGTGCTAGACTGAGAGACCCAGGGATAAGGGATATGTAGTTTCTTCACAGGAAGGGTTGGTTTTTAGACTACAGACAGAGGTCATGCATTAACCTATGCAGAGTATGCCTTATGTTTGAACGCAAAGTTCTGACACAGTAATGTAAAGATTTACTCTATTGTAGGCTGTGCGTACAGGCCAAGAAATTACACCATGAAACTACATTATCAAAGCACATATTATGCTTATGAACAACACACGGTACAGGTAGGAAAATTCACAATTCATTGAAGTGGGTGGTTTTTTACTCCCATACAAGTCTGATGAAATGCAAAACATGCTTAAAGTGAGTCGAAAGCGTGTCAGAAAGAGGTCAAATGCACCTGTCAATGAAATCTGAATGATGTCAAGAGTCTCAAACTAATGTTAACCTGATATTATGGACATGGCCCAAAGCCCATTGGCATAAGCCCTAAGCCAGTATTGGAGTATATGTAAAAATGTATTTTTGTGGAAAAGGGAATAAACCCCTTAAGGCAGAACTTTGCTAGAAATGAAAAACTTGCAGCAGGAAGCTCTGGAAAAAATGTCAGGGTTCTAACCATTCCTCATACCATGAACAGCATTGAGGGAGGAAAGACACTTAAGCCTCTGCTTGCTGTAGAAATAGAAGGGGCCCGGACCTGTCACAGCTCCCATGTAAGCAAAAAAGAAATCCTGTATGAGAACACAGAGCATGGTAATATGGTAATGGATTTTCGCATAGGGTTGCATGCATGAGACCAACAGAGGAGAATCTGACGTGAAGATCTGTGGCACCAAGGAAGCTGCACAGCCAAGATCCCAGTGTATCGGCAACAGGTGAGTACATGTCTGGTAGGGATGGCTGGGGGTTCAAAAATAAGTGTAACAGTAATGGGCATGCAGTTACACTTGTGTAATTGTAACTGATTGCAGCTACCTTTATTTCCCTGATAGATGCCTCTGTATCTACAGAAATTGAAGTGTCTCCGCTGCCCCTTCGTGAGGACGTCCCACCCAATGAAGCAAGTGTAGCTGCCGACAAGCTGGACACTGGACGACTACCCTAAAAAAAGTAAAACAATCAGGGTCTATGAGATATATTACATTAGGAAGATGATTTGTGAAATTCCCACTGAAGCAAGACAAAAGAAAACTTTGATCCACCAGAGAACTTGAATATAAAATGAAACCTCGTTTTCAACTAAATGATATTTTAGCTTGCAATTCCTCAAGTTAAACTTCTACTGCATATTGTTTTACAATGCAATATATACTTCGCTAAGTTCTACTTTAAGACTGGTTCACACATAGGCAACTTGCGATCTGACTAGTGTCGCCCCAAGTCGTTTGACATCAGAAATCCCATTGAAGTAAATGAGAGCCGTCTTAATGTACACTACTGAAGTCGCTCCAACTTCAAGGCGACTTCAGAAAAGGTTCCTGTACTACTTTCAAGGCGACTTCTATCCGACTTGTGCCTATGGAATTCAATGGAAGTCGCCTCCAAGTCGGATCCCCATCTATATTGAAGCGACGTTACAGGAAAAAAAAAAAAAAAAAAAAAAAAAAAGAATTTACACAGGTACTCCCCACAAATTACCCAGGCAACCCCCTCCCTCCCTTCTCCGATTGGCCACAGGCAAAGTCGCCTGGCATGGAGGTCACTTCAGGTCGCGTTGTAAGTCGCCCAAAGTCGCGCTGAAGTCGCCTTGAAGTAGCGTTCAAATCGCCTAGCAAAGTCGCCCCTGAAGTCGGATCGCCTGTGTGTGAACCGGCCCTTAGAGTTCATGACAAATATGTAACACAATGTTGCAACAGTGAGGTGGGAGACAGACAGTATCCTTACCTTTTCTCCAAAGTCTTTGTCTGATCTTTCTTCCACCTGTAAGAGTTTAAAAAAACAAACACAAGTTAAACTCTGCTGAAACAGATAACCACCATGATGGTTCAGAGGTAACACTCATGTGGTTAGTCACCCTTTCAAAAGATATACAACTTGCATACTTATCATATAGTTATGACACAAACTGTTGTTAAGTAAAACAAGTAAGGCTGAATCCACCCCATAGTGAGCATGCAACGGTAAAGCCCAATCACTGTGCAGAATGGTTATCGTAAACCCAGGCTGACCTCTGACAATTCTAGTACTTTCGTACTCTGCCACTTCCTTATTGAAGACGTGACCTGAAGCAAGCAGCAGATCTGGAGTTCTGTGTTTAGCCAGTGATGTGTTGATATGGAAGCCAGAGACAGCTAGGAAACTAGCATTATCTAGAGACGATCTGCAATTTACAGGATAAGTTCACCTTTTCAAACATGTTACATATTCCACCTGTATTAAGGGTGGGGCATGTAACATGTTCCAGCAGCTGCACCCTCTCCCTGCTACAACACCCACTGTCACCATTTGAAAATGACTTAGCTGTGCAGGGCTTCGTCCACACGGCCACGTCATTCATTCAGTTTCCGGTGATTGCACAAACTACAACTACTGTCAGCCATTGCGGCTGACGGCTTGTAGTTCTGCATGGTCTGCAAGGTCACTAATGAGTGCCCCAGTAGTTCATTCACAAGCCCTGCAGCGTGTAAACAGTCAGCTCATATGCAGGGCTTGTCTGCAGGAGTCTGGCACTGCACCCCTGATCTACTGATCACGGACGCAGTGCTTTCCAGGCTCCTAAGGGAAAAAACAACAAACATTTTTTTTCCTGCAAAAATATATGCATTTATTTATTTTTCCCAAAAGGTGAACTTATCCTTTAAAGTGGAAGTCCATGCTAAAACTAAAATCCCTACATCTATAGACACCAACAATCTAACACTAACCTATCTAGCCCTGTAAAGAAAAAATGAGTATACATACCTTTTTTTGAAGGCGATCCGACCCGGACTTTAGTGGCGAAAACCCTCAGAGGACACGGCTGACAACGGCTGTGATATGAAAGGGCAGTGACATCACCCATAGAGTTACTCTGGGGCTTCCGTTGTCAGCTGCTTCCTCTGCACCTGTCTCCACAGTGAAGCCGCGGCTGACAGCTCAACGTGGGATTGGGTCAGATCGCTTGCAGAAAAGGTATGTATACTGATTTTTTTTCTTTACAGGGCAAGATAGGTTAGCGTTAGATTGTGGCAGGGGCGTAGATAAGGGGGGCTTTGGGGTGTTCAAACCCCCCCCCCCCAGAGAATCCTGCTGAAAATAAAAAGTGTCTCTGCCCTGTCGCCTCTCATGGCGCCAGCACCACAACAACAAACAGCGGAGCACAGCAGTCAGTATTGCGGACGAAGTGGATGCAGCAGGTCGGGTGTAAGGCACACTGTCACAGGCACTTACATCACACTGTTACGACCAGGCTGTGCTGGGTTCCTGGCGGACAGATTATAGAAACAGTGGGAGCAGGCAGTGTCTGTAGTCCCGGCCTCTGTGCCCGACTGTCTCTACACTTTGTACTTCCCACCTTGGACTTTGGAGGAGAATGGAGTGGAGAATGCGCAAGGTAGCAGTACTAAGGAGCTGAGCTTCCCTCTTTCCTTTTCGGCTTGCTTGCTGCCCGAGAGACGGTCATCACATACCAATTGCCACCACTGCTGTGCTGCCATTGAGGTAAGGGAGTCTGTGGCAACTGACAAAATTATTCACTAATCACTGGATTCGTGGGTTACCATTTTCCATTGCTTGGTTGGTACTGACAGTCCAGCCTGGCTCTCTCAGCTATATTGTGGTGCTGACTGCAGAACCAAAGGGCTGAGGGGTTACCAGGCACAACAATACTGCCAGAGCCAGGCTGGACTGTTTGCTGCCCTTAGTGCCCTGGCCCTTCTTTAATTGTGTTGAAAAGGCAATAATAAGCCCCGATTCACACTAGAATGTGGTGCAGAAAACCTGCAACGCATCTCACGCACAAGGCTGTCTTTAACGTGGGGCAAAAGGGGCAGCTGGCCTGGGCCCAGCCATTGTTGTGGGGCACAAAGCAGCTGCCCCTTGCACCTGCACTGCCCGTAAAAAAGATGGTGGCCAAATACTACTGGGGTGTAGTTGGACTACAGCTGTGCGGCTTGGTGCTCTGTCATCTCTTCCAATTCCCAACCACTGCCTGACTTGCCATCACGTGACCTCCACATCCCCCTAACAGCCAGACCTGTGATCAGTGGGGAGGAGAGGTAGGGACGGCTCCTCCCTCCTCTGTAAAGTCCATGCTAAAAGTCTGGGACCTGTCCTCATTGCCAGTGTCACACAGCAAGTAAATGACACGTGTGGGGACACTGACAGCACCTGTTGTGGTGATCAGGAAGGACCATTGTGAGTGTTCAACAGAGATAGGAGATCAGATAGTACATGGATGGTTTCTGACCATCTCCTGTAGTACGCCTGCAGTCTCTGACGGTTTCTCTTGCACGCCTGCAGTCTCTGACCGTCTCTTGCACGCCTGCAGTCTCTGACCGTCTCTTGCACGCCTGCAGTCTCTGACCGTCTCTTGCACGCCTGCAGTCTCTGACCACTTCATGTAGTATGTCTGGCAGTAAATAATATGTACAACCATTTGGTGTGTCAGGGGCTGCAGTTGAGGCCCTGAAAACCTCATTGGTTGACCATCACTGGGATGCAGTCTCAAACCAAGCTATACATCCACACAATAAATGGAGTGTATGAGAGTCAGAACAAGCTGTTTGGTTTAAAGTAGACATTTCACCATGAAGGCCTCTTTCACACACACTGCAGTCCCTACTTTCATAGCTGTGTGTGCTCTGCTCATTGCTAATAACACGTTCTAGGAGTTTTCAGTCTATTGGTGAGTCCCCCACCTCCTCAGTCCATGGTGTGCAGGCAGTGAGATAATGTGCTGTAACCACTCAGTGAGCAGTCATGATGTGAATGCGGGGGGGGGGGGGGAGAAAACGTTTGCCCAGGGTCCAATCAATATTAAAAGGTGGCCCTGGTACTGCTCCACATTCAAATTGCACTGCAATCTACAGCGGGTGTCAGTGAAATCTTAACGACAACCCATAATGCAGTGTGCTTACCTGCCCCAGATCCATGTGATCCGATTTCAATGCGTTCCTAAAATTGGTGCACGCACGACTTAGGTGTAATGCAGTGCAATCTAAGCCCATTCAAAAACAATGGGCTCAAATCGCACTGCACTGAATCGCATGTGAATTGCACAGAAATGTGATGCAGTTCCTGTGTGACTCATAGCGTGAACCAAGGGTAGTTCACACCTATGCATGCGGTGTGGCCTGTGTTTGCGTGGGAATGGGCTGCTGTCCCTGTGAGAAATGCAGGGAAAACGGCCCTTGCCCCTTTTCTAAAAACACAGCCGCAGAGAAAACACATTTTAAATTCAAAAACGCATTTTAAATTAATTTTAAATTAAAATAAAGAGCATGTTATATTCACCTGCTCTGTGCAATGGTTTTGCACAGAATGGCCCTGATCTGCCACAATAGAAAGCTGCTTGCTACGGGGGCACACAGTGTATGCTCGCTCCTTTGCTGCTTGGTTCTACCTACCCCCGTTTAACCAATTGGTACCTGCTGCTGAATCCCCCCCCCCCTCCCAGGAGAAAAAAATTATCTATGGCCCTAGATTGTGGGTGTCTTTAGATGTAGGGATTTTAGTTTTAGCATGGACTTCCACTTTAAGCCTTCATATTTGTCTCAGTACAGTCCTTTAAAAACGGAACGCAGAACCTGTGAATGCAATTGTTAATATGCACATGCCAACACACAAGGATTTTAAACCATTACCAAGATTATGCACGGTACGTAGATGATAAATTTATACCCAACTAAAAAAACATTGTTTTGAAAATACAGCAAATTCAGTAAATATATAAATGTATCACAGCAAGCCAAGAAAACCACACTCTGTCTCTGTCACATCAGGCTACACCCACAGGCACACTCACTCTGCTCATAGCAGGAACAGACATGTCGTCTAAGTGACTAAGCGAAGGAATACTGGCGCTGTTGGACCCACGACGAAATACAGATGGACCAGGGGGCTCCGAGGACTGCATAAAGAGGACATTTCCATCATGTAAAACTAAATATGCGTGTTATTTCTGCTTTGGGAGGATGATGTTGGGTTTTATTCATTACAGGTACTTCTATAGCACTGTCAATTTGCGCTGAGCTTTTACACATATATAATGTACATTCGCATCAGTCCATGCCCTCAAGGAGCTTACAATCTAAGGTCCCTAACTCACATTCATACATACACATATTAGGGCCAATTTAGACAGGATCCAATTAACCTACCAGCATGTCTTCGGAGCGTGGTTGAATCACACCTTTTCCACTCCAGCTACTTATATTTTGCAGGCACTAAGATTATGTTTTATTTTGCAGCAAGACGACTGAGACTCTCAGGGGAAAAAGAAGCAGAACCATAAATTACAGTGACATCCCACACCTGGGCTGTCTAGGTGATATGAGGTGCCAGTTGGTAAATTCACTAACATTTCACTCATAACACAAAAAGTTGTCTTGAAACTACAGTGTCCTTGAAAGACAACATAATATTAGGAACTGCTTTCATTGCAGCTAAGCAATATTGTTCATGCTTGCAGCACACCAATAAAATGTGAACATATTGTCTGATACAATCCTTTCTCAACAATGTACATATTACAATGTAGATAATACAATACAGATAAACATCATTAAAAATAAGAAACAAGAAAAGGTCATTCTTGTGAAAACAAAATGTGTTTTTTCTGAAGATCTGTCACTTTTGGAGTTACTTCTCAGCAGATGGTTCATACAGGTATGACTGAACACCTGTCACTTTATAGAACTCAATTAAGCATGAAACCCCATGGAGGTCAACTAGCATCATACTAGTATTAATAAAGGTTGACATCTTTAAATCTTTGTGTGGTTCATGGTTATATTTAAAGTGGTATAAAACCCAGAATCAAAAATGTAATATATTGCAAGATACCAAATCATTAGATGTGATGGCTGCATTTGTTTTTTTTTTTTTATTTATTTTTGTTTAGTTTTTTTTCCCCCTTCGTTTTGACCTAGTGATCTGGCAACACTTGTATTACGGTGCCCCCATTCTGGATGAAGGAGTACAGGGGGCACAGCAGACAGCAGCATTGTTAATATGGGGGGGGGGGGAGAAGT
>BLSH010177566.1:598862-619593 GCA_018402905.1 Glandirana rugosa | reverse complement strand
CCCCCCCCCACCGGGTCCCAGGTCCACTTCCTCTCCTGGTGCCGCAAAACCAGAAGGGAGTTCGCCTCCCTCCCTCCTCTCTCTCTTTGCGATCTTCTGGGACATGTCACAGGTCCCAGAAGATACGCCGGGCATTCACAGAGCGCAGCGCGACTCGTGCATGTGCAGTGCACGCCCGGCTTTGAAACTAAAGCCGGGTGCCCACACCTGTGATGTCGGCACCATAGAGGAGAAGGGGGGAGAAGAGCAATGCTGCGGGGCAGGCGGCTGCATGGCTGGAGCCTGGGACAGGTGAGTGTCCGATTATTAAAAGTCAGCAGCTACACTTTTTGTAGCTGCTGACTTTTAAAACGGTGGAACTCCGCTTTAAGTGCTCCTTTTAATGCGTGACTCTCGTGAATGTGATCCGTGTGCTGCTGGAATCAATCCGCACTCACCAGATGTGTTGGACCCTTTTATCCTATGACAAGAGTCTACCGGGCTTGCAGGTCTCTTTTAGGGGGACCCAACCCTCTCTGAGGTCCTCTGCTTACTCTTCCAGTTTCTGAACTTCTCCAGAAGCTTGGTATTTTTGCAGGTATTCCACTTGTTGGAAATATACTCCACGTGGACATCCTTTAGAAATTTTATTTAGACATATCTTGCATTAAAAGTTTTTTTTAAAGGGTTTAAAAAGCATATACTGCTTAAAAAAACGGACCCACAAGTCTCTGGGAATAGTGGGCGGCTATGGAGTCCTTAGCGCGCGTTCCACTTCCAGGGCCAGTAGCGACGTTTGGGAGCCACTGCTTGACAAGTTTCGTCACTAATGTGACATTTTCAAAAGTGGGGAAGAGTAAGCAGAGGACATCAGAGAGGGTTAGGTCCCCCTAAAAGAGACCTACAAGCCCGGTAGATTTTTTATCATAAAAGTGTCCAACACATCTGGCGAGTGCGGATTGATTCCAGCGGCACACGGATCATTCACAAGAGTCACGCATTTTAATCAGTTCCGTACCGGCTGGTGTACATTTACTGCTGCACAGTGGTGAGATTACGCAAAATTGCCGTCTATAAACGGCGGCTCGCACGCGGACAGGAACGCGGCGCGATGACCTGGCAGAGAGAAAGAACAGGGAACCGCTAATGTAAACACAGCGGTTCCCTGCTCTGTCAGTGGGCATTTAAAAGATCTACTGATTCCTGTCATTGGGATCAGTTAGAGCTCTTATGCCCATGGTAGCCCAACCCCCTCAATTAGAACACGCCTAGGGTACACAGTCGTTTGGGTACAACGCCGCACTACTGCCCAACTGTCAGTTAAAGTGACGCAGTGCCAAATCGCAAAAAGTGCTCTGGTCAGTGGGAAATACTTCCGGGGCTGAAGTGGTTAAGGAGCACTTAAAAGTACAAGCACTTTTGTACAAAGAAAGAGACTATATTTAATATATATTTGTGCACTTTATTTTAAGCGCTTTGTATCGGCACTTTATGTACTCGGAACCACTTTAATATTGTTAGTCCATAATGAATATATTCTGATAAGGGGGATTGATTGAAAAATTGTAAAATTGGAGAAGAGGAAGCGCTGTATATTCTATCATACTATTTTGCCCCACGTGGAGACCACTCAAACAGCAGCAGCCCCATCATAACATCTTATTTCCTAGGCGTGAGTGTTTTTTTGTCAACATATGGCCAGCCTAAGACTGTGTAAATGTCTGGTGCAATTCTCCCTTGTTGATAAGCATATACAATTTATGCAGTACATTTTTCAGAATACCTGTAATGTAAAAAGAAAGATAGCTTACAAAATTACATTTCTCATAAGCTTAAACTACATTACTGAACACTATACTTATTCTGGATCTGGATTCAACAAGTAGATATTTAATACAGATAGTCACTCTACAAGGGAAAATAAAACCAAGAAACTCTCACAGGCCGAGAACTGGAAGAACGACGGCTGCTACCACTGACACCCTCATCATACAGGGACCCCTGGCACCAAGGAGCAGAGAGCAAACAGTCAGATATAAAGAAACATAAAAGAGGTATGGACAGGGAAAGGATTCATGAAATGTTTAACAGCAGCAAAGAGTGCAATAAATGACCCACCCGCTGAGATCTGGAAGGCAGAGAGTTGCAGTTCAGAAGTGAAGGCTGGAAAAAGGAAGGAATATATTTAACAGATGCAAACTGTGATACTGCTTCAAATAATGGCTGAATATAAACTCTATGATCCCCAATTAGCATCAGCAAAGTAAAGGTGAACTGTAGAAACCCACAGCAACCAATCAGACTTTACCTTCTAGAGTCAGGTCAGTGAAATAAGAATTCTGATCGATTGCTTTGTGCTATTGCACCTTGCCTACTTTATTAGGCCTCATGTACACGGGACGTTTTTCAACGTTTTTACGGCAGCCGTTTTTAGCGTCAGACGTTTTGTCCTACAGTCAATAAATGCCCCATAATGTTATCCTATGTGTTCATGCACACATAGGCTGTTTTCAACTGTTTTTGAATGGGGCGTTTTTGAGCTGTAAAAAAAGCCCAGGACCAGTGGGTTCTGAGAGACGTTTTTCAGCTGTAAAAATGCTCAAAAACGTTGAAAAACTCACTACAAAGCTACTGCATTTTTTGAACTTTTTTTAACGTCCTGTGTGCATGAGGCCTTATACTCAACTGTGTGTTTACTGTGGGGAGGATGAAATGATTGACGCAAAACTACATGCAAACAGCTACAGTATGTACACAGCAGAGATACATATATGAGAACCATGCTATCAGCCAAAATATTTGTGGTTTTGTATTCTACTTCTGCAGCAACTTGGAGATAGCAGGGATACCATAATAGTTCCATTAGCAGCTTTTCAGCTGTCTGCTCAGTGAGCTATGAAATAGTGTTATTATATTAGGCAAGTCTTCCCTGTCCTTGTCTCATTGTACAAGCTGCATCAACAGCTCCCCTATGCAGCTCGTACTGCCTGAAAAAATTTAGATTGTCAGAACTCAGTAACAGACCTAGGTCTGTTCCTAGGATGAGCTCTGCTGCAGATGATTATAGGAAGACCAGCAATGTTATCAAACATTAATGATCTTTTATAACATATGTAACTGGACAAAGGGGTACTGAAGGAAAAAAAAAACAGCCAGCCATTCACTGATGAGGTCACAATGCTCACAACTTTATTCCACAAGTGACCACAATAGTCCCCATCTAGAGAAAACCCACTATGGACTAAAGGTTTCTTTAACACATTTGTCCAAATTGTCACTTTACAACCCACACTTAAGTATTAGTAAACAGTCATTTCAATGTTAATATCGGAATCAAATTTATCCCCATTTGAAATAAAACAAAAACACAAGAAAGAAAGAATGATAGGGAACATGAGAGAGAGCAAGACAAAGAAGGAGTGAGCTACACAAACAGAGAAAAAGAAAGAATGATGCATGTATATGTGAGAGATGGGAGAGGAAAGGTGTGGAGTAACCGACCCGACTTCCATTGTGCACGGTTTGTTGCTGCTTGGAGGAGAGCGGAGCACTGGCCAGGCTGAGGTCAGAGTAATAAGCGCTCTGCGTATGGAGGAGACAGGAAAAGCCATGAAAGATGGAAGCTGTGCATGCACAACTACTTTAACCTTTCAATTGTAAAAACACACTGACACTCACTTCACAGCTTAGCATGTATATAAATCTATTACTTGTTGATGCCTGTTAGCAAGAGAAACCATGACATGCACTCCAATTATAACATTTCCATGCAGGAACTGATGTGTAAAGTTACATGACATCTGCTGGCTCATAAACACATTTTATTCATCCTAAAATGATCCTTCAGAAATAAATATTTCTTTAATTGTGCACCAATTAACACAATTCCTCAAAAAGTGATGCTCAAACTATATGCATGTAGACTCCGTTTCACTTAACCCTTCTACGATGTAAACAGCAACAGTAGAATAGATAGATACAGATATATTACTATTCTATATATCACAATCATTCAGATCTACACGGAAGACTGTATGCAGAAATGCTGTAGAGAACAAAAACAGATAAGTCGAAAAATCTTTGCTCTAATCTGTATCATCGAAAAGTAACTTGTCAGTCTTCTATGGTTCGGTTCACACTACTGCAATGGGCTTGCAATGCACTTTTTAGTGCAACTATGCAGTGTGCGGATGTGGCTAGCATATTCAATGGAGCCAAATTCTACTGAAATCTCACCAAAGTAGCAAAGGAACCTTTTCCAAAATTGCACAGCACAGAGTCGCATCGATGTGAATGGGCACCACTGAAAATGTGATTTCCCTTGCATTCCCATGTGACTCAAGTCGCATCAGAAATCCCAACAGTGTAAACCAGCACTATAAAGTCTGTGTAAAATGAGACGGTTTGTCAGGTTAATGCTCTGTAAAGCTTTGTTTATTCCTTATTTGCGTTGGTCACTTGTACTAAGTCCCTGATACTGGGTGTTTGGGAATATTATTAAACTTATACCTGCTCAAAACTATGGCAGAAAAACTGCCATCTACCTCCTTTTTATAATACTGCTGAATAAAAAATAAAATTCTACCATGGTTTTAACAGATGTCTGAATTAAAAAAAACTAGCACTTAAAGTGGTGCAGTATGCCCCAAGCTGTTCTTTACTTCATAGGAATGACTAAGCAGTATGTCTAATGCTGCGCCCACTAAATTTTGTGTGTTAATATTCTATAAACAAGAGGTGCTTGTATAGTATTATTGCAGGCAACTGTGTGCCTACACAAGCAGAGGTGGTGGTCAGACAGATAGTAACTTTGCCTCCCTGCGGCACATTCACAAGCAAAGTAATAAAGATAACAATTCAGGATTATTTTTTTCCCCTTCTCTACAGTTGATCAGAGCATCTATGGGAAAACTTACTAGCAAATCTTCTCTATTCACATTTAGATGGAATGGAAGATTGACTGTTCAAGTAGCGCAATTCTGTGCGTACACAGCTTTCAAACACCCATTTTATTGTCCCCTGCATAATATCAACAGTGTCAGTTGGCATCCACCCAGACCTCCCACATCTGTCACATATCATTCTGCCTCCAGCAAAGAAGTCTCAGATGGTCCATTGTGCAGGTACCCCGGCACCATAAAGCTACCCATAGAGAGAAGATGATCTTTAACCAACAATTCTGTTTTTTTTATTACACAAGTTTAAGGAATACATTTTTACAGCACACAAGCCATCATTTATACAGTGGTCAGTGAATCCATCTGTTTTTTCAACTGGATCAGAAGATCATCTAATCTCTATGGCAGTAGATGGATGAAACCATCCATGGAGACAAAGCTGAATCAGTGGGAGAGGTTTGATGCCTTGTTCACCTGTTTATTTTTGTTATAAGTCAGCTCCATTCACATAAACCTGTACAAATGGGATGAACTAAGCATATATGTTTATGTGGCAGTCCGCTAGTAGACATGTCTCCAGGGAACCAAATTGTGCCTGCAAATCTAACCATCATCATATACCCATGGCCAGTATTCGACTCGCCTAGATACACAGCCAATTGCTGCACAATATGCAAAAAAGTGGGGAGCTGCTGAAAATCAGTAAACATGGCAAATCAGCACCTTTACCTTTAATTTCTCATAGCATGCAACTGAGTCAATACCTTCAGGCTCCAAGCACGTGATAAGAGACATCATAAATGTCTTTGCATCATTAATATTAATTGTAAGTATATTGTTTGGTTAAACAAAACAACTCTGACATTCAGCTGTAATAAAGCACATATTAATGCCTTGTTATAGATGGATCCCATGCACCAGCTCCACACAAAACTAGGCAAACGCTGAAGGTATAAAACCAACCATTGCCTCGTCTTTGGGTGCCCCTCGGGAGGACTGAAAGGTCTCTCCACTGCCTGTGGAGCTCTATGGGTAAAAAAAAGGTTAAAAATAAAAGACATAGGATTGGCTATGCCTTGTAAATATAGCAGTGGAACCTGCTAATAATAAACAGATGCTCTAAAATCAGCATCCAACATGTGTATACGAGGCCACATGCTAAGCTTGGACTGTTAACTGACCCTGCTGGACTTCCTATACTGTGATGGTCCAAGTAATTCATCCTCGTAACCATTGGTCTGTCAGAAAAAGAAAAAGAAGGACTAAAGTAAAGAAAATCATGTTGCAGCCAGTTACACAGAATACACGACTGTACACAGTAAGACAAGCAACCACGCAAACATAATGAGCCTCATTTATCATTACGTCTAAAGAAAAAAAGAAATAGTTCCATTTCTTTGGAAAAAAAAAAAAAAAGTTTAATTTACATATATAGCTGAACCCATATTCATATTCGTCTGTAGGGCCCAATGTAGTTTAAAAAGGTTCTCCAGTCTTAAAAAAAAAAAAAAATTAGGTCAGCAGCTATAGATACTGTAGCTGCTGACTTTTAATGTAAGGACACTTACCAGGGATCCAGTGCGGACCTTACCAGGATCATTCCTTTGCCAGTCTTTGGGTCACCAGCACTGGCATGTCTACTGAGGGAAGCCAGCTGTGACTCCATGCAACTTTGCAGTCAGCTTCCCACTATGCAAGCACAGCTTGTAATACACTTTGTGAATGGACCCACAGCCTCCTGGGACTTGTGATGTGACCTTGATTTGTGAGGGCTTACCTAAATACCTAATAAACCATTCAATTTACATCCAGTAACAAAATCTGACTGTGTGGTCAGCTTAACAGTGGGAACTGGCTGAATGGGGGAAAAGCATAGCAGGGTGGATTTGATTTAAATCAAGTCGATTTAAATCACTAGTAAAAAGGCTTAATTTAAATCAACTCAATGTAAATCATAATTTTTAAAGTGCAACTGTCATCTCTCTCCCGCAGCGGCTCCTCCTCTGACCTGCTGCTGACTCACTGACAGTTCCATTTACTTTAATGGGCGGCTGGTGATGCGGCAGTGACACAACAAGGAAAGGGACGTGGTGGCAGTAGGTAGGTGGATGCACGCTAACAGGCGCTGCCATGATGGATCTGAAATGACAGGTGCTCTTTAAATGTAAGGACTTATTCTTGCTGGTAGTTAGAATCTTTAATATTTGCAAACAAAATGAAGGTTTCCCATTTAGAATAATAAGCTGTCAGGTTAGTAAAACAGCGATATCCGAACCGATTCAATCATACAGTTTGTAGTGTACATAGATTTGCAAAACAATGGGATAAAGGAATATTCCTTAACTTTGTTTTATCTCATGGTTACTGTGACCTTGTGTGAACGCATCAATGCAGTGCATGTTATCTCAGCTTGGATTCACTGAATGAGTTTACCAAAAATGTAAATATTGCAGAATATACAGCCTCATGCTACATAACTAAGCTCCAATTCATGCTGAATAAACTAAATTATTAATGTATCTTAAATATCTTTAGATAGATTTTTACTCCAAAAGCATTTTATTAAAATAAATTTGATAAAAAAAATTTAAATTAAAAAAAAAAATCTGATTTAAATTTAAAAAAATCAGATTAAAAAAAAAAAAAAAATCATTGATTTATATCCACCCTGAACCATAGTAATTAGAACGCCTTCCTATAGATCTATGCACATAATATATATTCAGTATATATCTCAAATAAATTTTCATTTTAAGAGCTAAACATTCTGCAAAGTAAAACAATGGCACGCAACATGTCTACCTTGTGAGTTTCTGGAAAATGGCTGTTAATTTTGCTAATGAAATAGGAAGTGAACACTTAAGAATGCAGGGTGTGCCGTTGTTGCTTACAGCCACATGGAGTACTCATCACATGCTAGTTTTTATGAGCAACAGACAAGCTGTATGTACCTTATGCTGGAGTAACTGGTACAACCCAATATCATTTAGATCACAAATTGTATCACATGCATTACTTCAATTAATAATGCACAACACTCATTATGCACATAGAAAAGCACAGGGTACTAACCCTAAGACTGCTTCTGCTAGTCACAGACATGAGATCATCATCATCTGAAACCTGAAGGTGGAAAAGGCCAAAAAGTTAAATAATCATGAATAAAAAGGCTCAAGAAATCACTAAACTCTGGAGGGATGCTCCTAGTTTACAGAAAAGCAATACTTTGATTGAAGGAAACTCAGCTGAAGAAAAACATTGTGCCATTGCAATTTTTTTACTGAAAGTTCTAGTTGACTGCTATCATTCCAATCCAATAGCTTTAATATTTTAAGTCCCTGAACCAAAACAAGTGTTTGGATCAGCAATTATCACTGGTCACATGCTAAATTTGAGTTAATGACTCAGCATGGAAAACAAGGGCAGAATAGCAACTAGCCTTTTCAGAAGAAACTTATCAATAGCAGCTACATACCAGTCCCTCGACAGATTTTCTTGCAGCTCAGTTTATTAACAATATATCAGAATAACCTTTGCATACTTATTTCAGGTGCAAAATTTGTAATTTTACAAATTAAAGTGCATTCAGCTATGTCATAAAAAGACTGGAATTTCACATAAAGCACTACGGATTGTAGCTATTACCACACATGCCTTTCTTTAAAAAAAAAAATATGTGTTTGGTTAAACATTCAGTTGCTTTAAGACTGCTATAAAAAACTGGAATAGATAGAACAGCCAGTGCTAATCGCCAATATTCAAACAGTTCTGGTGGCTTCTTTCAATGTGCAAACAATTCTTTTATACCTTGAAAAGAAGGAAATCAGGTCTATAAACTGTGATGAATATTCGGCCAATTAAAAAATTCTAATTTCTATCATCTGCAGGAAGCTGCTGTTTATGTTTGGGCTTATGACCGGTGCCATGCACTGAGTGCACCAACATCTACTTATATCTGCTTCATTCCTCTATTAGATGTTTTTAAGGTGCCAAGGCACGGTTCACATCTATGCATGTTGCTTTTGACCATTTCTGCAGTGCTTTTTGCTGTGCTTTCCGCAGGGTTTTAACCGTGATTTTGTCGGGATTTGCGTTTTTAGGCCTCATGCACACAGGACATTAAAAAAAGGTTATAAAAACGTCAGTAGCTTTGTAGCGAGTTCTTCAATGTTTTTCAGCATTGTTGCACTAGTGTTTGAGCGCTCTTTAGCGTTTGCGTTTTTTTTTTTCCCAATGGCTCAAAAACAGTAAAAAAAAAAGGTTTATCAGCGTTTGAGCGTTTTTCAAGTTGAAAAACTCCTCTCAGAAACCACTAGCTTTGGATTTTGTAACAGCTAAAAAACCCCCAGCCCAAAACAGTTGATAACAGTGTGCATGAACACATAGGATAACATGATGTGGAGTTTGACTGTAGGGAAAAAAAAAAGGCGTCTGAAGCCAAAAACAGCAGCTGTAAAAACGTCCTGTGTGCATGAGGCCTTATGTTTTTTGGGTTTTTTTTGGAAAATTTGTTGTTGAGCAGATTTAAAAAGGCAAATCGCAGTAAGAACGCACTACATGCTTTTCTGCAGCTTCTCCATTGAAATCTATTAAACCTGTTTTCGGACACTTTAATGCTAGAAATAGCCTCTGAAAAGCACCTGAAATCTGCCTCCCATTCACTGCAGTGAGTGCTTTTACACTGGGGCGGTGCACTTGCAGGACGTTAGAAAAAGTCCTGCAAGCAGCATCTTTGAGGTGGGTTGGGAGCGTTGTAAATAGCGCTCCCAAAACGCCCCTGCCCATTGCTATGAATGGGCAGCGGTTGAAAAGCGCTTCGGGAGCGCTGCAAAATGAGTCTCTTGTGTTTTTAAGTTGTCACGTGACCTTAAAAAACCTGGCCCGCTAGCGCCCAAAAACCAGCGCAAAAGCACAGCAAACACAACCGTCGCTTTAGCGGCGCTCAGTGTAAAAGGGGTCTGAGAGCTGTGCGATCGCTCAGCTCTACCCTCCGCTTTGAGCAGAGAGCCAGTGACTGTCAGTCACTGCTCTCTGCTCTGCCACTTCAGCAATCACTGGAGCGTTGGGCTGTGGAGGGGGAGCAGCTGGCTCAGGCTCTCAGTGGCTCGCTGAGCGGCAGGGCCAGCTGCCGGTCCAGGCATCTAAGTGGATACCGACTGTAAAATCAGGATTATTCCAGAACCTGGACCAGATGAGTTTAGTCTGCTGATAAACAGGTCACAGGAGTGTAGAACGATCTGCACTCCTGTCATCCACAGGAGAAGTCGGACAAAAAAAAAAAAAAAAAGCTTTGTCCATATTTCTCATTTAAATACTCCTGTTGAAATACGTATGCATACAAAGATTTGTTTTAACGTGAAGGCACTTTACAACAAGCCCTTTATTCATCTCTGTATCTGTATTGACAATTTTTTTCCCACAGTTCACAGCACAGGCAGTCAACTAGCGTCCATGCAAACGACAGCGGCAGGAATCTGCTGCTTCAGTCAGCAATTTCTGTCACCTGTATATGCTGCCGCCGAGCCCTGTGCACTTCAATGACAGGTCTTTGGCCACAGCTATCAGGGGTTGTCCAGCCAGCGATTATATGCAGTGATCTTTGCTGGGCGCACACAAGGTAGACTGGACAGATCAACACTAGCGCTGTTCACTCATGTGAATGTAGCCTAAAGCCAGGATATTGTTTTCATTGACTGTAAAGCCAGTCATACACAGAATGAAATTCAAGTGGTTCAGCAGGGACCGGCCAAATTTCAATCCATGTATAGGCAGGCTAGTTGTAGATCTACTGATCGATTTCTGTAAAACCAGCCTGTTGGATTTTTCCTTCTGAAATCAGGACTTCCGGCTATAGACTGCAGCACTGATTAGTGTATTCTGATGGCAGAGAAGTATTTCCACTGTCAGAATACAATAACTCAGCATATATGGATGGGGGAAACAGGCCATTAATTTTTTTTTCCAGGTCAACCCAACCCGCTTGGTTGAACTAAAAAAACAAAAAAAAAACAAAAAACAAACATGAAATATGCACGGTCTGCCACAAAAATCAACTGAAACCACTTCAGAGTCTTTGCTGTGAGCTTCAAGAATGAATTAAAGCTGATTTAGCTCCAGAAAACTAGTACAGATGGTCCAATGAGGCCATGCTGATTAGTCACAGGATTTTCTCCCCCATTCAGAGATTGTGTTATAAACAGTGTAATAAATGACATAAAAGTAATTGCAGCAGCTGCATCCCAACAGACTGCCTGCTTGCGGCTACATGGTACTATACATCCCATGCAGGTGTATGCATAGGCACGCCCATGTGAATGAGGCCTCTGCATTCCAGGACACACACCTGCATGGCTGACAATTTAGGACCAATGGCTTTGTCCAGGCAGCCGCCAGGGCCCAATAGACATGAATGGGACTGCCTGCAAGTGGTTGCACAGGACTCCTGTGCAACCCAATTGGGCAAAGAGCCTTTTGCACAGGTGTAAGGCACAGATAGGCCTGCGTGAACAAGGCCTAAATTGTAAAAAGGTGTTTAAAGATTACAAATCCTTTTAAAAAGGGTTTGCCTGGAGTTCCACAATAATCTGTAAAAGATGAAAAAGAGTAGACCATAGAAGAAACTACACATCTGTTAGCATATACATTTGGTATAGTATTAATCAAGTTATTTCCATCATCTGTTATTGGTTTGATGTGTAGTTGGGTGATGGTGAGAGCTAAGCCTTACTTAAAAGCCATTTGGCTAAAAATTGGAAAATTAAATGACAAAGGATAAAGGAGTACAAGGAGAAATGTACTGGATGATCATGCAACTCAGCGTTGATGCACTTTTAAGTGGTCATAAAGATTAGTAGGTTTGCAGGTAGGTTTGAAAGGTTTACATAATTTTAGTTGGGTAAAGACTGACCTGGAGATTCCTCCGTGGTCTGTGTGAGTATCGCTCACTGTCTTCCTGGAAAAGCATTGCAGGGACAAGAAAAAACACATGAAGCAGTTCACAGCAAGGCGGATAAAAACAGACAAGAGACAAGGAGGGATGGGAGATCAGGGGAAAGTAAAATATGGGAATGGGGACATGGTAAGCTGGTAGTGTAATGATGGAACACAAGAGCACAGGTCCGAAATGGAGGAATGTTAGAAACTCACAGATAATAGTGAAAAACTTCCCACAAATCCCCTAAGTGCCCAATAACCCTGCTACCAACTTCAGAACCCTTCAGCTACCCTCTCTACCCTAGAGCCACACAGGGCATCTTATTTAAATGTGTCCCACAGAGCCCCACCTTCTCATCTCCCTCCCTTATCTCACTGACATCAGCTTGAAAGCATTCCTTCTCAGATTAACACCGCCAATGCAGCTGCATACTTTTCACCCAGAGACAAACTGGCATTTTTTCTTCTAAACACCGATTCAGAGACATGTTTTCATTCCAGTGACTGCACAGCGCAGGGGCATTTCTAACACCGATGCCAGGGCATTTCTTCCTTCGCCACATCAGGCTATACTAAGGGACAATATGTTATTAAACTCTTCAATGCACTGGGGTGTGCCACATATGTTTTGGCATATTACTCCCCACCCCCTCATCCTCCCAGGTTCACAGCTGGCATTTTTGACCTGGGCAATGGATGACCTTATCCCAGCACAGTTTAAAACTACCTGCACCCACCAAATAAGTTTTTGGGGAGTTACAGTTTGGAAGCAATATATAACCCTCTTTTTTATATTCTATAAACATGCCATTATATGTTCTCCTAACATGTAACAGTTAAACCAGTACAGAGGAACTATGAAGACTGCCATTGCCAACTTCTCCCCCTAAAAATATTAGTTCCCTAGCTGTCTGATTGAGAAAGTGCTGAAGCAGTTGGATCAATCATTGGCCTGGAACAAGTATACTGACTCCTGCTAAGTGTTTTAGAACGACATCACCACCCAAAAACATTATTGCAGGTCCCTGTGGTAAAACTATTATACTTACCTCTCTGATGGCTCGTGTCTCTACTTTTGCTCTGTTTTAGTGCTCCAGTCTCAATTAGAATTAGATTAACACTTCTGGTTCGGTGGTCTCCAAACCGCATCACGGGGGACAGATGCAGCCCTTTGCTTGCCTTAATCTGGCCCTTGGGGTAGTGTTCCTCTCACAGATACAAGACACTATTCCAACCACTGACACCAACGATGGGACAGAATTTCTCCCATTGATGGGTCACTCTTCCTACTGACACCAATGACAGGACAGTATTCCTCCCACTGACACCAACAATGGGGTACTATTCCTCCCAATGACAGCAACAATGGGGTACTATTCCTCCCACTGACACCAATTGAGCATTAGTCCTCCCACTGACACAAATTGAGCATTAGTCCCCCCACTGACACCAAGACCTGTCCCCCCCTAAAGTCTGAAGGACAGTAAACTGGCCCTTTGTTTAGAAAGTTTGGAGACCCTTGCCCTAGAGTCCTAGACCCACTGCTGTGTCCTCGAGGAGAAGTGAATATAGAAGACATAGGCCACCGGAAAGAGAAGTAGGCTGCTTCTTTTATAGGGGAGCAAAAAAGTGTTGCTTTCAATCATTACAGACAGAATTATCCAGGCAACTTATGTGTTCAGACTGGGGACAGAAATTGCAACTTCAAGAGATCTCACAGTACAGGTTTTCCTGAGAACTCCTTTTATACTTTAGCAGTAAGCCAAGAAATAAATATGGATACAAATGTGATAACTTGTCATAAACAAGGGAGACCACTTCATTTTTCTAGCTCTAACAAGTGAGAATAAATAGCTACAGAACTTTTATTATTCTATCTGGACAGTTTTTAGGCCCCTTTCACACGGGACGGAATCCGTCCAAGTGGATCCACCTGCTAAGTGAGGGATCTCTCTGCTGATGCCTGCTGAGCAGGCGGATGACAGGTCCATGTTCATTATGAAGAGTGTGCATGTCCATTTCCATCCCATTGTCACCCAATTTGATCAACAGATGGCAAACATATCCCCATCTTTCTGTTTCTAGCGGGTGACAGCAGACACGTCTGCTAACATGCACCACCCCAAAGAGAACAATGGGTGGTCCGATCGGGTCTGCCTGAAAAACGGACAGGCGGACCCTATCGGTCCACTGATGTAAAAGGGGCCCAAGAATTCCAGCAGAATACGGTATTTTAGGTTTGTACATTATTGCTTCTTCATGGCGAGCATAGAGCCTGCTTTGACAGCTCCCTTCTTGATCGCTACACTTTTTGAGCATGTAGCTCATAGACATATATTCTTCATACAGTGATTTGGCACTGACTGCTTCTGACACTACGCAGCTCACAATGTTTATTAAACATAACACAGGGATTGTTTGTAAAAGCCTACCATCCACTGCTCAATGTCACCCCACTTGGCATCCAAACCATAATATTTCTGAAGGAAGAAGAGAAGTGGCAGGTCAGCAAGACTGGTAAACATTAAAAAAGCACATCACACACAGCAAACAGTTGAGTAGTATAGAGCACTCCGTGCACTAGCTGTTAGATCAAGCATATTCAGGATGTCAATACGGGCTACAAGAACAAACAAAAAAGCACAATACAAATCTATTTTTCTTTTGCATAAGCTTGAACTAGAATTGACACGTCACAGTAAAATATTTTGCCTACACATAAACCCCAAGCCCAAATAAGCTATGTCATCTGCAAATAAAACATAATACCTACATATAAAGTGTACGCTTATGACCTCAAAGCATGCAGTAAAATTCTGGGTGAGGCACCTGACATTTGTATGACTGTTCTAGAACATGCTAGGAGATGCACCTTAGAATTTCAGGTTACATTCATCATTTACAAGCACAACAAATTCTAGAAATTGTTAAACAATGTCAATACAAAAAGAAGTCACACCACGAACACAGAACAAAAAAGAGTGAAATAAATAAACAGATAACCACCCAGTCATGCAGGGAATATCACACACACACACACACACACACACACACACACACACACACACACACACAAACAAACAAACAAACAAACACAGACATTACCTTCTGAACCTGGTAGATCTGTATATAGAGAGAAAAGAGAAGAGTCAGAGGGAAAACAGAGTTATAGTGACAGACGAGTACAGCTAAAAGGAATGTAAAGCTACAGCTATTTTTTTTGTGTTTGATGCATTACTGGGATTGCATCAATTGCTACTCAGTCACTGTGTTTCCAGCTAGCACAGTAAACGTTTGCAGTATAATATATCGGAGGAGTCAGTAAGCAGAAAGATCATGAGCCGGATTTCTTATGGTTGCCTAAGTTACAAAAAGAAGCTGCAAACAATCTCTCCTGGAGACAGCTCTCTTAGTGTTGGGAGGTGTTTAAATAAATATGGTGTGGTTATAGACAACCTCCTCGCTGGGCACCTGCTATCTCTGGAATCTTTCACAGAAATGCCTGGAGACATTTATATATACACAATCCTAAGAGAGGGGGTGTGGAAAACCCCTCAGCCTCCAACACTTGGGATTGGCAGGATCAAGGGTACAATTTAGGTCAGGCTGGCACGTGACAAACCTAGAGTATACCACCGGGTCTATGATTTGAGCTGTGCTGCCGACTCCTGTTACAAGTAACCAGAGCTAGAGATGTAAATGTACGTGTTGTTAATGTGCCAGGCTGCCCATTTTCAAGTCTGTAGTAAAGAAGAACACAATAGGCTCTTTGTAAAGTCTTCCAAACATTTTTTTTTTTTTAACATATCACCCAGCCAGCGCTGACAAATCCTCTATATGGAGGTTCGCAGTACGTGCAATGTCAACCTAATGGTTCTCTTATTAGTGAATAAAGCAGAGTTGTGCAACCTGCAAGGTTTGATACAGTTGCACAACTGGGTACATAAACAAAGTTGGCTTTTATAACCACCCAGACAGGTCTGAGCACTCCCGTCCAGTCACTGAGAGCGTCACTGAGAGCTAAGACAGCAGGTAACACTTCTCCTTCCCCCTATGTGTTTATACAGAGAGGAAGCTAATGATTTAATCGGATAGAAGCAGGAGGGGTTGTAAGAGAAGAATCAGCCAAAGAACAAAAACACTTGTAAGAAGCGATCATGGCTCAGGAAAGAATCAGCCCTACACTACCATCCCAAACCAATAACAGGAAAATATCAGGCAGGACATTTAAAGCTGAGGTTTAGCTACAAAATGTTTTTCCCTACACCTTTAATGACTTACCTGTAATGAGGCATGTCCCACGTAGAGCAGGCTGCGGGATTCTGGAGAAATCCACCTTTTCCTGGGTGCTGAATTTCTGATCCTGAGGTGGTCCGGGCTGAATTCAATAGAAGAACCTCCCAACGGGGATCCGCCCCCTCCTCATCCATTGAGAATAGCCTGTGCATTGTTTACACTGCATGCAGCATGATCTGTGAATGGGGGAAAGTCGGACAAACGATAATGTTCTCTAACCCATTTACGGATTGAGCTACATTGATTTACAGATCAGGTACACTACGCACTGGCTCTCAATGGATGAGAGGGGAAGAGGTGGCAAGTCCCCATTGTGAGCTTCTTCTACTGGGTTCTCCCCAGTGAGCCAAATATATTAACTCCCTCAGTGCCGAAGTTTAGTGCCTGGATGAGGTCTGTCATCTTCCGGATACAGTGGCCTGCATGACATCGGACAGTACAGGTAAACTAGAGCAGTATTAAACCCAAAAATGTAATGTAATGTAATGTAATATATTGCAGTTTACCAAACTTTAAATGTAGTGGCTGCATTAGTTTTATTTTTCCCTATGTTTTCACCTGGTGATCTGGCCAGTAAACACACCACCTGTATTAGAATGCCCCCACTCTGGATGAAGGAGCACAGGGGCACCTTTGGACAGCAGCACTGTGAGTCTTTTATAATGATAATGTTATAAAGACATAACATGCTCTGCTAGTGCTGGATCAGGTCAACACTGATAAAGCAGAACTCCAGGCAGTATAATACACAAATATGTATGATTACCTCTTAAATGCATTTTTAAAGAAAGCAGTGTACGTATTTAAATTTTACTTGGTGTCAGCAGTGCAGAAAACAGAGCTAAGAGTGAGGGAGGGAGAAGCAGCACAAGGAACCAAATTTGTTGTGCTATAGTGCAGGGCTCGACAAACCCCAGGCGCCAGGTCGCCACGGTGACCAGAAACCACATCCTGGCGAGCAGTAGCGGACCCTTCTCTTCCCTCACTATCTTAAAACAGCATCTCCGATTCAGTTAAGAGCTGTTCTCTGCTCAATCTGACAGCTGCTAAAGAAAAAAAAATCTAGGCAGTCTGGCAAGTTTCTCAGAACATTGCTGATAACTATAAACATTGTATCTTTTGGTTCTTTTATCAAGGAATGAACTCTGGTCTGTAAATGAGGTCAGTTTAACCACTGAAAAGACTAAACCTTTTCCCGACATATGTTGCCAACAAGTAAAAATTTGTATTTTCTGCTAGAAAATGACTTTGAACCCCCAAACAGATATTTATTTTTTTAGCAAAGACACTGGAGAATAAAATGGCAGTTGTTGCAATATTTAATGTCACACGGTATTTGCGCAGCGGTCTTTCAAATGCAATTTTTTGGGGGAAAAATACACTTGAATACACAATGAATTAAAAAAAAAAAAAAAAAAAACGAATCAGTAAAGTTAGCCCATTTTTTTGTATAATGTGAAAGATGATGTTACACTGCTATAATTGTGACAGAATCATGATCTTTATGCTAACAAACAAAATTGTGATTCCCGTTTTAGCCAGAATCGTGCAGCTCTACTGTGTGCTGTACGGTGGAGGAGGGGAGATGAGGCAGCTGGATACGCTTTAGAAGAGTCTATGTCCTCTGATAAATCCCTGTGTACCATCAACAATGACCAGTCTTTATGTGCAGATGGGCTCCAGTATTTCATAGAGACCAGAAACCCTCCATAGCAATGAAGTCACCGTGGGGGACACACATGTAGGCAGGAAGTTTCTACAAAGAGGCAGCAGAAGATCAGCAGCACTGGAATACTACTTTCCCTTTTTTTTTGTATTTTATTAAGTGTCACTAAGGCTTCATTTAGATGTGCAGTTGGGTGGTAAAAATGTGCAGTAGAGACATGTTTTTGCTACCCACCAACGGCCACCCTTAAGCTGCATTAGGCAGCAGATGAGGGCGTTTTACATGCCGCAGTCACGATGCATTAGGCATAATAAAGAGTTTCCCCCTATAACAGGTGATTAGTGTCACTCTGGCTGCTCTGCTGTGAGTAAGTAAGGGTTAGGGGGCGCAAGTTAATTGCCTTACCCTGGGCGCTGTTAACCCAGACTACGCTAAAAAAAAAAAAAAAAAGCTCCTAGATTCAAAGCAAATTTGTCAAGCCCTGCAGTAGTGCAAAAAGCTAATAGGAGGAGATCACAGAGTGACAGACAATGTGCCATCAGTGTGCTGCTTCTCCTTTTACCGTCCATTCACCTGGAGGTGTTACTGGACTGCAGCATAAAAATGTCAGTACAGCCCTGTGTGGAAATGCAGGATACCTGTGTAAATCTCATTAATGGAAGAGGAGAGAAATAAAAATCTTTTGGCAGGTAAAATGCTCCCTTATATGCAAGTTATCTGTGGTTTTAGTGGTTTGCCTAATACTCAGCTTTAATGTCTATGCCTAGAATTATGCCAGAATGGTACAGTTTCAGAAATACATTTTCAAGTTAATCCATGAAAAAAAGCTGGCATACTGTAGTGCCATAAATCTTTCCGCTTTGTAACTTTAAAGTAGAAGTACAGTGAAAGCTCATTTGGCTGTATCGCTCCTGTGGATCTCAGGCATGTAGATAGTTTTACACCCCTGTGACCCATTTTCAGCAGACAGCGGGCTGAAGCACGCTGTCGACTGACGCCACAGAATTGCGACCATATGGCGAGAGCCACTGAGAGCCTGAGAAGCTGCTCCCGCCCCCTCCACAGTCCAGCGCTCCAGTGAGCTTATTGTGGGGTGGGTGGGTGACTGACAGCCACCAGCTCTTTGCTCAGGGAGCACTGAGAACCTAGCGATCAGCAGTGTTTGATCACACGGTTCTCAGCCTTAGAGCCGGTGGGGGACAGATGCTACATCCGCCTAGGTAAGTATGATTGAAAAAAAAAAAAAATATTTCCCATACTTATCTAAAGTAATTTATTTGATTCATCATTTAGGCCTCATACACATGGGTGTATTGAAAAAACAAGCAGTAATGTCAAACGCGATTTTATCAGCGTTATGCATTGACGTCAATTCATGTTTTTCCACGGCGTTTCCCTGCCTCTATTCAAATTCAATGGTTTCCTATGGGAGCCCATTGATTTGAATAGAAGTCGCACAGAAGTCGGATCATGATGATCCGACTTGCGGTGTGACTTGTTTGCTGAGGATCTTGAAGGGGAACCCCCGCAAAAGTTTGCGTGGGGACCCCACCCCCCCAAGAGGTACTAGGCCCTTCGCGATCTGGCATGGATTTTAAGAGGAACCCCCACGCTGAAAAAATGATGTAGGGTCCCGCCCCCAAATCTATACCAGACCATTATCCAAGCACGCAACCGGGCAGGCCAGGAAAGGGGGTGGGCACGAGCAGGCGCAACCCCCCCCCCGCTCCTGGACTGTACCAGGCCGCATGCCCTCAACATGGGGAGTATGGGTGCTTTGAGGCAGGGGGGCTCTGCGCCCCCCACCACAAAAGCACCTTGTCCCCATGTTAATGACAAGAGCCTCTTCCCGACAACCCTGGCCATTGGTTGTCGGGGTCTGCGGGCAGGGGCTTATCGGAATCTGGAAGCCCCCTTTAACAAGGGGGCCCCCAGATTCCGGCCCCCCACCCTATGTGAATGAGTATGGGATACAACGTACCCCTACCCTTTCACCTGAAAAAAAAAAAAAGTGTACAAAAAAAAAAAACACTACACAGCTTTTTAAAATATTTTATTAATTCAGCTCCGGCGTATTCTCCTCTCTCTTCTCCCTCTCATTCGTCTTCTTTCTTCAGCTCTTTTGTGGGGTCTTCTGCGGAGTTGGTCTTCTGAGGGATCTTCTGCTCTTTTGCTGCTGTCTCCTTGGCTAGCTTCTCCCTCTTCTCTTCTGGAGATGTTGACTCGCCGCTCTCTCCCACTCGAATGGCAGGTCCGTGCTGCGCAGATGCCTCAGGATGAACGTCAGCGGGTGGCCCCACCCCATGCCAATATAAGGCAACTGCGCAGCACGGACAAGGCATTCGAGTGGGAGAGAGCGACAAGTCAACATCTCCAGAAGAGAACAAATGGAGGAATGGTATCGCGCTTAGGATTTAAGAAAGTGACTCAGCAGCTGCCCTCCAATAACTCCCTCCCTCAGGGGGGATTTATAAGGATCAGTATGTGAGGTTGGATGTGGCGCTATCTGAGCGTGTATATAAAGTATATGTTAGGTAAAGTGCTAGTATGGTGTGTTAATATAGGCTAGTATTTTTTGGAAAAGTTGTGTCTGAAACCAGTTTTAATAAAGTGCAAAAGTGCTACTGTGTCTTCCTGTGTATTTCAATATTCCATAAACTTAATAGTAAAGGTATATATAAAATAAAAAATAAATAATAAATCTGTATGTGCAACTGTGCAATTGCATACACCTTACAACTCCCAAGAAATACCATTGAATCAACCTGAGTCTCATTAGTGGTGAGCTGCTATGTTTAAAAGTTCTGTGGGATTCAAAAGTTCATGTCTTTCCATATGCATAAAATACAGTTCTATAACATACTTCTAATATAGTTGAGTAAATACGCTTCTTTTATTCCTATGGACCCTGAACACTATATACTTGACATAAAATACGTATACCTTTCTGTACTTGAAA
>BLSH010177566.1:559397-573142 GCA_018402905.1 Glandirana rugosa | reverse complement strand
CGGCAAAAAAAAAAAAAAAAAAAAAAAAAATCGCAGATTGCCGCCATTACTAGTAAAATAAAATAAAAAGCGCCATAAATCAATTCTTTTTGTATACGCGATAGGTTTTGCACAAACCAATCAATAAACACATATTGCGATTTTGTTTACCAATAATATATAGAAGAATATTTGAGTATGTATTATAGTAAAAAGTTAAAAAAAAAAATTTTTTTCTTTTCAAAATTGTCATTTTTTTGTTTATAGTACTAAAAAATAAAAACCACAGGGGTGATCAAATACCATAAAAAAAAAGCTCTTCTTGTGGGGGACATCAATTTTGTTTGGGTACAACGTCGCACAACCGCGCAATTGTCAGTTAAAGCGACGCAGTGCCGAATCGTAAAAAGTGCTCTGGTCAGGAAGGGGGTAAATCCTTCTGGGGCTGAAGTGGTTAAGATAATAAGCCTTCTGTGTGCAGCAGCCCCCCTCATACTTACCTGAGGTCCCTCTCTGTCCAGAGATATCCACGAGTGTCTCAGCCATCCGATATTCTCTCTCCCTGATTGGCTGAGACACAGCAGCGGCGCCATTGGCTGCCACTGCTGTCAATCAAGGTCAGCTAGCCAATCAGGAGAAAGAGGGGGCAGGTCAGGGCTCCATGTCTGAATGGACACAGGGAGCTATGACTTGGCTCGGGTGCCCCCATAGGAATCTGCTTGCTGTGGGGGCACTGAACAGGAGGGAGAGCCAGAAGCACAGAAGAGGGACCCGGGAAGAGGAGGATCTGGGCTACTTTGTGCAAATCCACTGCAACAGAGGAGGTAATTATGACATGTTTGTTATTTTTATAGAAATAAAAACGAGACTTTACAATCACTTTAACTTCTAGAAAGTAAAAAATAAAGCAATTATTAAATGCCAAATATAAGCTCCATCTATCATAAAAAGCAATATAAAATTAATTTGGGTAGCAGAGGGTACATACAGGCAAACACTCAAGGGATTAATTTGTTCATTAGAGGTTGTGTTATTCTTTAGATATAATCTCGTATTGTCTGGATTGCTTATTAGTTTCTAAACTACAACAGTTTTGTATGATATTTTACAAAGCTTGTTTCTGATGATTCACAAATTTTATGAGCAAAACAGAAAAAGCAGTGGCGACAGTACTCCACCCAGAACAGCCAAAGCAATGTACAGTTCATGGATATTTGTAGTTGCCATCCTGCTCCCGCAATAAGAACACAGCAGACCTGCAGGTCACACCTTACTTTATTTTCTAATTCAGTTCTATTTATGTCTTGGTTTAGGCCTCGTGCACAGTGGCACTCCTGCATTTAGCTTTTTAGATGCAGAAGTTATCTGGGAAATCCACACAACTTTTATTCCCCTACCCCCCCCCCCCCGGGTCAAATTTTCCTGTTTTAGGGCCCATTCACACCAATGTGGTGCAAGAAATCAGTGTTCTGTGCACATTTCCTGCACCGCATTCAAAATGTACTGGATGCGGGAGCTGCTATGGGTGTCAACATATTCCAAACACAGACCGCAAATGCAGTGCGTTTGCCTGCAACAGATTGTATGGGACAACAGTACTATGCGAGCCGGTTGCAGTGAGTTTTTAAATGTAGTGCATGCACTACTGTTGGTGCGATCCAGTGTGATTTCAGCCCAGCCAAATGAGTAAAAAAAAATTAAAAATCATCATACTGCACTGAATTGCATTGGAGTCACACAGGAACATGGACCACGTACCTCTTCATAGGTGAACGGGCCCTTAACCATTTGTCGACCGCCTACTTACTGCGGCAGGTCAGCTCTATTGCGTGAAATCACGTACCTGTATGTGACTTTGTGCAATAGCCACTGGGGGGTGCGCTCACCGCCGGAGGTGCGATTGCATGCTGATTGGACACAGGGGATTCCAATCAGCGAGTCCGGTGGACCCAATGTCCGCCGGCCACCCACGATCATTTTTTTCTTGATTTGGTAATTATTTGCATCTGAATGTCTAGTGTACAAATGTACATAGAAAGCCATAGGATGTATCCTTTTAAGAATATTCACTTTGCAGACCTTAATGGTCCACTTTTGACACTAGTGTGCATGAGGCCTTATAGAGTTTATGCAATTAACAGCATTATACGCTGCACTTCTGTCCAAAATATAATCAAAATTTTACAAAAGGAGAGTTTAACCAACTATTTTCCACGAAATCTCACGTCCGGCCTTTCCACACACAAGATACTGAATTATACACTTACAGCACTCACATGACCTTCACTACACATTGTAACAAGGAGAGGTACTGCAGCAGGGGGGTGAACCGAGACATTTGTACACACAGCTGAAAACATAAGAATAAAAAAAGCCTGGTACCCAATACAAATTTTTTTCATTCAACCCAGGGGGCTGATCGAAAAAAACTGACAGATCGCTATAATAAAACAAGCAATGATAGTAGTGATCTTCCCGCTGTCTTGTTGTGTTCTGACAGGCACCCTCACCAGAACATAACAGTCAGCATGCCCATTCAACAGCTCCTGTGTACCCAGCATTACTGCGCAAGCAAAAAGAATTACATGACTGTGTCACCCCTAGTCCTTAGCCCATGTTATAGATGAGGACCCTTAATACAAATTTAACAAAGATGGCACCTTTTGGAAAGCGAAACAATTATTGTCAGGGGGAATACCATCATCCATGAGATGTGATATATACCAGGGGTAACACCCGCACTTAGCATGCATGTAAAACATAATACGGAAAGATTTGCATATTGTAATTATAGCAGATACAGTAAAATAATTTTATTGCTCATCCTAAATGTAGTTACTGCTAATAAAACAAATGAATTATTAACCCATATTCTCAAAACTGAGTTACCCAAATGTAGTAACTGCAGAACTGCTATGAAGTGGATGTAGTAAAATCGACTACATGACACTGCATAGACTTTTCACTATCTCTGTACAAGGAAACTGATGCAGTGACAGCTTCCTGTTACTCAAGCGATGACACCAACAGAAAGCAGTAGTAGAGAAAAGCCACAGCCTGCACATCAGGACAGCACCTTTTACAAACTTAAAGCCTCATCCACATGAGCAGTTTTGCATGTACAGAATTAAAAAAATGGGTGTTTTTGAGTGCAGCGTAAACCTGCCATCAAAATCAATGACAGGCCGATATACACTCTTCGGAGCAGTATTCAGGCTTAGGGCTGTACTTGCTCAGAGACCGCTCAGAACAGTGCCAAGCTGCTGTATGTGTTAATCAGTCATTCATTTTGACATGCATCTGACTGTAGGCTGCAGCCTTGGCCTCCCTTGTGCCCCAAAAATGCCCAGTTTTTATACTGTATGAGGCAAAACGCCTGTGTATACCAGCCCTAGCAGGTGCTCTGCAAAAATAATAAAATGTCAGTGTTATGCAGCAACCCAAGCTGTAAAAGGATGACAACTCAAAATTATGTTAACCCCCCCCACCCCCGACAGCTGGCCCTTTATGCTCCATTCATACTTTTGCGTAATGGCTATTTGCACGTTATTTTGTGTGTCACATAGGGCCAGTCCATTCACTTGAATGGGCTGCTCTACCCTACTTTGTTCCCAAAAAGAAGCTCCTGTTCCTTTTTGGGCGACAAGCTTCACGTGGTTTGAAAATTGCTGTGCCAGCCTGTCACGTGACAATCATGCCAGAACCACAGTGCGTTTTGGGTGCCATTTAGGGATAATGGCACCCAAATGCACACAGCACATTTTGTGGTGATCGTCAAGTCGCACAGTGTAAATGGAAACTAAAAGACATCCTGTGCTGGAGGGGCACAATCAAGCGCTCTATAAAGTGCAGAACAGTAACACTGTATGCATAGAAATGGCAGAATAGTGTTCATTCCCAGTGCTGAGCTGCCACATATATGGGAACAGCAGATGGAAATTGCAAAATGCATTTAAAGTGGTTCTAAAGCCTTAAAGCGGTTGTATACTCATCGGGGGGGGGGGGGGGACGACCTGTAAGGAACATTATGAAATACTTACCTCAGAACTTCCCTCGAGGTTCGCGGCTCCGGAGTGGCCGCAGCCGTGAGACGTCACTGCCGCGCATGCACGTGGGAGTTCTATTTTCCGGCAGACTTTCCGGCAAGGTCCATCGCTGTGCGCCAGGCCTTCGCCGGGACATCACGGCACATGCGCCGTAACGTCAGCACCTCCTTTCAGGGGGAATATCTCCTAAACCGTACAGGTTTAGTAGATATTAATTTTACCTACAGAGAAGCCTTATTGTAGGCTTACCTGTAGGTAAAAGTTATAAAAATGGGTATACAACTGCTTTAAGGTTTTTATCTTCATGCATTTTATGCATGAAAGTAAAAAACCTTCTGTGTTCCAGGATCCCCCCAGCCCTGCCTTTTTCTTGCCCAAGTCCGATCCAGAGATGAGCACCTGAGCAGCAGCTCTCACTGCTGTCTCCCTCCTCATTGGGCAGATTGATAGCATTGGCCATTGGATTCAGCTGCTGTCAATCAAATGCTGTGACGCGGGAGGGGGCCAAGCCACCCGCTGGGTCAATAGACGCAGACAGTGTGGATTGGGAGCGAGCCTGCATGGGAGCCCCTATGGAAAGTGGCTTTCTGTGGGGACACCCACTGAAGAGCACCAGCAGGGGACCCCAGAACAAGAGGATCGGGGTGGCTCTGTGCAAAAGCATTGCACAGAACCGGTAAGTATAACATGTTTGTTATATTACTAATAATAAAAAAAAAAAAAAAAAAACAGAAGGTTTAATGTCACTCTAACCACTTCCCACCACCCGACCCTTTAGAAGCTTCTAAATGCCGGGAGGTGGATGCAGGCATTTTAGGCTGTAATCACATGATTGGAAAGCTCCTGATCGTAAGTATGCATTGAGAGCTTTCCGGTCCCTGCTGGTGACTGTTTACATAAGGCTGCATATATGCAGCTTCCGTGTGTTAAAGCCCACCTGCATTATATATATATATATATATATATATATATATATATATATGGAAGGGAAGAGGTTACAGTGGTAGTAAACCCATCCATTTAACAGTTTAAAAACTAGTTACATTTCGGCATGTGCCAGAAATGTAACATTCACAAACTGTCAAACCATCCAATGGCTGGTGTCATAGCTGATCACATGTGCAGCATCATGGCAGTTGTAGATTAAACATAGGCCAAGATGGCAGCTTCCTTGGCTGAAATGATAGGAGGGTTTACTACCACTTTAAGGAAAAAAAGCAATCACGCAGAGCTAACAGAGCTAAAAGTATACATGTAAACACCAACTTAGCTGCGTGTCTAACCTGATTCTGGATGTACAGAATTCTATTTTCTCTAAGCAGAGCGAAACTGACCGCACCTAAGTGCAGGTAAATACTAGGTGTGAATGACGCCATTGAACAATCATTACATGCATTTATATGTGTTTAGAAATGTCCTCTAAAAGCATCTAAATGCAGGCCTGACACTGCCAGTGTGAAAGAGGCCTTAATGAGGGGAAAAAAAAGCCTAAAAATAAAATGCAGCCCCCATATCTAAGGACCGGTAAGGGACTAGATTACACTTTTGCTCCTGGGTTTAGATACACTTGCAGTAAATGCAGCATGTGTTACTGGGGGTCTGAGAATACTTTACATAGACTGAATTGCTCAGGTAGCTGCTCAAATCTTTCATATTACAAGCAAATCAGAAGACCTCACTGATGAAATCGAATCCAACAGATCCCAACTGCCGCAAAATCTTAAACTGGCCATACAATTTGATTGCACAATCTTTATACCGGTCTTTCTCAATCTTTTTTTTTTTTACTCCAGAGGAAGCCTTGAACTAATTTCTCAGGTCTTAGGGAACCCCTGACAAAATTCTTAGCGGGTCAGAGGGAAGAATGCTCCCTCATGCACACAGGACTTTAAAAAAACAGCCAAAAAATGTCATTAGCTTATCAGGGATGTTTTCAGCTTTTACCAGCGTTATATTACCGCCATTTTTTCGCGTTTTTAAAGGGCCAGCATTTTTTTTTCCCAATTGGTCTAAAACGTCCAAAGACGTTGGGGATTGACGTTTTTAAGTGTTTGAACGTTTCTACAGCTGAAAACAGTCCAAAAAACCCTCAGCTCTTGGGGTTTTTTTTACAGCTCAAAAACATCACTGCTAAAAACAGCTGATAACAGCCTATGTGTGCATGAACACCTAGGATAACATGATGGAGGGTTTATTGACTGTAGAAAAAATCGTCTGCAGCTGAAAATAGCTGCTAAAAAGCAGTCAAAAATCGTCCTGTGTGCATGAGGCCTTATAGTAGAAGTCACATTGCCCTCTAGGGCTCCTTTACACTAGTAATGCTCCCTGAAGAATGATCCTGCCTTCAGTTTGTTCTTCAAAGAGCATATAACAGACAGGAAGGAGGCTTTGTATCCCCTTCTCATTGTCTGTTTTAACCCCCTAAATGTCACACTACCCCACCGCAACCGTGTGCAGTGCATTGTGGGTAGGCTGCAGTGCCCCCTATTTACTTGAAAAGGTTCTATTCAGTGGGTGGTCCTGCTGCAGCCCTGAGACAAAGCATTGCGCATGCGGCGTGTGCACACCCCCAGCCACCACCTTTCCAGCGAAGGCTCCATTCACACTTGTGCGACTTGGACATCAAAGTTGCATGACAAGTAATTTCCCATGTTTTTAAATAACTATTCATATATGTGTAACTTAAAGTTGCAGTGACTTCAAAGTAGTTCATCCATTACTTCGGTCTGACTTTTTGCCCTTGTTCGCATTGGAGTGACTTGTCATGCAATTTGACAGGTCAAAATAGCATGACAAGTCGTACCCCATTGTCAGTAATGGCCATGTTCAAATTGATTTGACGCTGAATTTGCGGTGCCGCATTTATTTGAAAAAGTAGTTCCTGTAGTACCTTTGTGGCGATCTCGGGTGTGACGAATAGATATTTGTGCATTTAGCCGCACAGATGTCTTCTAACTTGCACTGACATGAGGCTTTGAAATTGTGCGATTTCAGATGAAGTTGCGTGATTTCAAATCCGCATTCAATGTGAACGAGGGCTCATGAAATTTCAGGAGGGCCA
This sequence comes from Glandirana rugosa, assembly GCA_018402905.1. Taxonomy (NCBI): domain Eukaryota; kingdom Metazoa; phylum Chordata; class Amphibia; order Anura; family Ranidae; genus Glandirana; species Glandirana rugosa. Next base: position 566,056 of record BLSH010177566.1, on the reverse strand, counting down.
CAGACTTCAATGTTAACCCTCAAAGATTCAATGAAAGTTGTACCCGAATGTTATACAATGCAATGGTTGTCCCTCATCATTGGTCACAACAAAAGTCGTATCCAAGTTGCACTTCAAAGTCAGCACAACTTTGGAGTCCTATAAGTATAATTGGAGCCTAAAGGGAGAGTGGCAAAACAGCAGCTTAATGTGGTTTTACCGCCCCCAAAACCGCTCCTATAAACAAACCTTCACAGACAGATGAACAGATCAGCGGTGTGATGTCGCTGGCTCTGGTTGAGATCAGCCGCTCTGAACAATCTCCTTTCTATTTACCAAAACTATGGAATAGAAGAACAAACCGGATCAGACAGGGCCTTCCTGTCACAGCTTCTAGTAGATCTAAAGCGGACCACACACATCACAATCTGATTGTATAATCATTATACAATCGCTTTTATATCCACCAACACAATATAGCAGAAGTTCAGATCACTGTGACTTGTGAGACGGCAAGTCACATGACATGTATAATCCCATGTTAGTCAATGAGCGCTGTCTTAATTAGCACTACTGAGGTCACTCCAACTTTACAAAAGGTTCCTGTACTACTTTCAGGGGACTTCTTCTTGTGCCCATAGATTTTAATGGAAGTCGCCTCCAAGTCGAATCCCCAGCTATATTGATGTGATTTGGATCCAACATTACAGGATGCTCAGCGGGAGTCCATCCCTTTATCTCCGCTGAGCCGGCGGATGACTCCGTGCAGAGACTGTCCTGTCACAGCTCCACTCTCCTCTATGGAAGATCAGATGAACATGGACCGTCTGTCCGTGTTCATCCGATTCAATCCACTAGACGGATGGAAAATAGGGTTTCCACCAGTCTGTTTTTGGCGGATCGGGTGTCAGCGGACATGTCACCGCTGACATCCGTCGCTCCATAGAGAACAATAGAGCGTCCGTTCGGGTCCGCCTGAAAAACTGACAGGTGGACCCTAACCATCCACCCGTGCGAAAGGAGCCTAAGGCTCCATGCACACTGGGCGCTCTCTGGGGGTTGGATTTTAGTGACAGGAGACGCTGCTTAGAAAACGTGCTTTAACCACTTGCCGACCGCCCGCCGCAGCGTGACGGCGACAAGGTGGCTCGTTATCGCAAACCGCCGTCACCTGACGGCGGCCACTATAACTAATATTGTGAGCGCGCGCGCGCCGCCGGAGGCGCGCTCTCTGTGTTCGGGGGGGCCAGGGAGCGGGTAGGGCGGACTTTATCTCCGCCGGCTACCGCGAGGCCCCCTTAGAGCGCCCCTGCAGGTTAATCCCTTCACTGCCAATGGCATTTACACAGTAATCAGTGCATTTTTATAGCACTGATCGCTGTATTTTTGGGATTTTTTGCAAAATTGTCACTCTTCTTTTGTTTATAGCGGTGATCAGAAATGACGCAGAGGGGATCAAATACCACCAAAAGAAAGCTCTATTTGTGGGAAAAAAAGGGCGCAAATTTTGTTTGGGTACAACGCCGCATGACCGCGCAATTGTCAGTTAAAAGCGACGCAGTGCCGGAACGCAAAAAGTGCTCTGGTCCTAAAGTGTGAAATCCTTCCAGGGCTGAAGTGGTTAAGCAGCGTTTATCGGCGTCTGGGTTTTTTTTCCCATTATCTTCCACTGACTAAAAAAAAACTCCAGACGCCGATAAACGGCTGTTTATGAGCGTTTATCGGCATCCAGCCTTTTTTTGTGGTCAGAACAATTCCTGAACGCCAATTTAGGGCGTTCAGATAACAGCCCAAAAATGCCACTGCTGTTAAACGACAATAAACGCCCATGTGAGCACGGACACAGCATGACATAGAGGGGCGTTTTTGGGCTGTTAAAAAAAAAAAAAAAACACCCAAACGACCATAAACTGACATTTATCAGCTTCAGTGTGCATGGAGCCTAGGGTAACCCATTACCTTCAGGAACACAAGGTGTGAATGTGCCCACTACACACAAGCAGTCATTGGTATGCGGTCAGTGGGCTCTCGTATTACCTAGTGATTGTAGGGTGTGTGGTCACCACTGGGCGGTGTCCTCTGTACTACCACACCACACACCGACCCCTCATACCTCCTCAGTGGGGCGCCCCCTAGTGAGCGCTGCCCCAACCAATGGCCAAGCACACACTCAGCTCTCTCTCTCTCTTACCACATTCTGAGCCTCCAGACTGAGGCAGTCCGATATGTCCTGCATGGCGGCTCCTCCAGCAGCCTTCCTCTCATGTACCCCGCTCGCTCACACTCCGGTCTCTTACAGTTGGATTATTCCGGGGCTGCCAGTCATGTGCCGCCCCCGAGAGGGGTGAGGGAGGCCGGGCAGGTGACTCAGTGAGGAGCGCACAGCACACACCGGCCGAACAGGTGGAGGAGGTGCGGGAAGTGTGCACCCTTTCCTGTGACTGACTCAGCACCGCCCCCTGACTGACACACACTTCATCACATCTCCCTAACAGGAGCTCTGCCTTCTACCAACAACCTGTGTCCGAGCTCCCTTCCCCGCCACCCCCTGACTGGGCGACATGTGTGGGAGGTGGCTGCGGTCACATGACCCCGGCTCTGGTTACTGCACGGGTCACTCACCAGTGAGGAGAAGTTTTACCTCAGCGGCAGTCATAGCCACCATGTTCAACACTACACAGTGCATTACACTGCCTGTCATACACACAGTACAGGGAGAACCCTGAATATAAGAAAAGAAACAGCCCCCACCATGCGCCTGAGGAACCGACCCCCCACCTGTCTGAAAAGTATAAATCACCAACTACAAGTACTGTGGCTGCTAATAAGTAAAAAACACCTCAGAAGTTGAGTTGGTGGTCAGTACACGCATAGGTCACACACACCTACAATGGGTTTATAATTTCATTCTGAGAGCTACAACTTATTATATATACACAAAATAAACGCAAGAAATTGTGGCCAGGAATGTTCAAACATCTGTACGTTAATGCCCGGTACACACGATGAGATTATCGGGCGAATGATCGTCCAGTTTTTTCGCATGCTAATCTCAGATCAAATGAGAAGAGTTTACTTCAGTCACGAAAATTCTCGCACGACAAAATAAAAAAATCAGAAGCAATGTGATGTGTTGTAATGTATTTGTATTGCATTTTCGAACGACAGCTGTACTGATGTAACGAAAATCGTACGATCGGGCACCTTGTGAGAGAATTATTCTTGCATGTCCGCACAGAAAACATCGGATGAGCGGTCATGATCGGCTCTCGAAAGCTCTGTACTAACAATCCGATTATCGTACAATCGCTTCAAAAGCAGTATTTTCCGTACGTTTTCTGATTGTGTGTATGGGGTTTAAGCCTAGGTTTACATTGGAGCGATTTGGCATGCAATTTGACATTTAAAATCGCATGCCAAATCAGCAGCAATTGCCTGCAATGGCACCGCACCGATTCCCAAAAGTAGTTTCTGTACTGTTTTTGGCGACTTCAGGCTGCGATTTCCATAGACATTGTGCAGAAACCCACACAGATGTCTCTGAAATCGTCACAAAGTCAGGACTGACAGCTGAAATCGCACAATTTCATTCCCACTGTCAGCACAAACCTAGGCTAAAGCAGAGTTCCACCTCAGCCTCCTCCTCCCCTCCGGTGTCACATTTGGCGCCTTTCAGGGGGGGGAGCGGGTACCAGCTTCTGACAGTTACCCGTCCCCACTTCCGAGAGACCTCTCCACAGCAAGATCACTCGTAAGTTAGGCCTCCCTCTTCCTTCCCCACTGCCGGGCCATTTAGAAAGCGCAGTGCACTTCGCGCATGCCCCATAGGGAGTTCCCTTACTACAAATGGTGCTAGTAGCACCCGAGAGCCAATGGAAACATGGCTGGGGCGCCGACATCGCTGGATTCCAGGACAGGTAAGTGTCCTGATATTAAAAGTCAGCAACTACAGTATGTTTAGCTGCTGACTTTTAATTTTTTTTTAAAGGGGGCAGAACTCCTCTTTAACCACTTCAATACCAGCCACTTACCCCCTTGATAGGTGGCACTGGTGGGCAGCAAATACATATTGCACTGTAAGGTTTAATTACCTGGTGCCATCCGTGTTGGTCATTGTGCCCATTACATGGTGGTCCTGGGTGGCGAACCCAGACTGTAACGTTCGGGTCCGTACCGAACTTTGGGGTGTCCGGGATCCGGACCCGAACACGGACATTTAAAAAAACGTTTGGGGTCTGTATTCTGGTAGTTGATCACGCATGTTGAATAGCTGAAGGGCAGCCAATCAACAAGCGTTTCACTGGTTTGCCCTTAGAAGCCATCACAGCCATGCCTACTAATGGCATGGCTGTGATTGGCACAGTGCATCATGTGACCCAGCCTCTTTATAAGCTGGAGTCACAGTGCATCATGTCACATGCTCTTGGGTTAGTGTAGGGAGAGGAAGCTGCCAGCGGTTTTGTGAGGGAGAGATTGCAGACATTTTAACATCTGATCCTGCATCCTGAGATTACTACTGCTGTTGCTCTGAGGGACAGATTGCAGAAATTTGAGATTTCACATACTGCTGCTTTGAGTGACAGATTGCAGATCAAACTCTGCATAACACAACGATCGCTACGATCGTGCACAACGATCAGATTGTGGGAGTAATTTGAGATTTCACATACTGCTGCTTTGAGCGATCCGACTGCACTAGGTAGAGGCTTCTGCATAGAGGGACAGATTATTGTTCAAATAGCATCTCCTAGTTCTAAAGGGAGAGGTTCTAGCTGCAGCTGTAAGTGACACATTATTGTTCAAAAATCATCTCCTTGTTTATTTGATTTTAATTTATTTTCCCTATCCCCATTTTTTTGTAGGGCACTTGCCCCACCCTTACCCCCATTTCACTTCCTTTTGCAGCCCTCTAGCACTTGCCAGGACTTTGTTACAGCCATTTTTGTGCCTAATAGTTTGGGTCCCCATTGACTTCAATGGGGTTCAGGGTCTGCGATAACGTTCGGTGCCGAACCCGGACTTTTTTCCAAAGTTCGTTCGGACCCTCCGAACCCGAACGTCCAGGTGTTCACTCAACTCTAGTGGCGATCCTAGGGGGGACTGCACTGATAAACATTCAGTGCAGACCCCCCCCGTCAGGAGAGCCACCAAGGAAAGCCGATAAACAACTCTTCCTGTTTACACTGTTATCAGCCGTGATTGGTCATGGCTGATCACCTGGTAAAGAGCTTCCGCTGGAAGCTCTTTACCGAGATCGGTGATGAGGTGGGTCACAATGACACACCGCACCACCGATCGCCGCAATGGGCACGCGATCGCGGGTTATCCTGAAATACGTCAATGGAGGTCCAGTCAGGATAACTGAACCACTGCCGGGCTGTCATTTGTCTATAGGCCGGGCGGGAAGTGGTTAAAGGTTCACTTTAAGGCCCCTTTCACATGGGCGGATTGTTCGGGTCCGCCTGCCAGTCTTTCAGGCGGACCCGAACGGACGCTCCATTGCTCTCTATGGAGCGACGGATGTCAGCGGTGACATGTCCGCTGATACCCCATCCGCTCCGATCCGCCAAAAACAGACGGATGGAAACCCTATTTTCCATCCGTCTGGCGGATTGGATCGGATGAACTCGGACAGACGGTCCTTCAAGGCTTCAACACAGGTGTTCTTTGGGGGTGTCTTTGAATAGACTACATTGTACTGTGTCCGTATATCTGGCATATTGCCAGATAACAGGCAGCAAGCAGTCTATCATGGCTTTGGCTGGCAGTGCATTGTCACAGTGGGCAGGATCATGTATATATATGCAATCCTGCATTTCTGGGTATCGGAGCCGATCAGCAAGTCCCGTCCACCGCTCTGTACACAGGCAGAACTGCGGTCTGCCTATGTAAAGAAGGCAGATCAATGTTTTGTCAGCATGGAAGACATTGATCCTGTGTTCCTGCAAAGCATGGACAGGGATCAATGCCTTCCCTTAGTAAAAGCACCTCCCCCACAGAGAAAACACTTGTTAGGCACACATTTAACCCTTTGATCGTCCCTGATGTTAACCCCTTCCCAGCCAGTGTCATTAGTACAGTAACAGTGCATATTTTTAGCACTGATCACTGAATTAGTGTCACCAGTTTCACTAGTCAATAAAGTAAAAAGTGTCACTTAGTGTCCGATTTGTCCACCGCAATATTGCAGTCCCGCTATAAGTCGCTGATTGCAGCCATTACTATTAAAAAAAAAAAATGTCCCCGGATTTCATTTTAAAAATCTGGTCACCTTAGTGTAAGCCATTTACGTACCTCATGAAGCCTGACTAGAAAAAGCCTGGGACATTGTTATGCCACTCCCAGCTGTTATTGTTCATGAACCAGTGAGAGGAATTGACCGTTTCATATCCCCTAGTAATAATAAAGAATTTGAAATCAATGAATTTATTACTTGTAATACAGATCATGTAGTGTATGCACTTCTGTGTCCAGTAAAAAGAAAAACAAGATGGTTATATGTCTTCCAATGTTCCTGTGTCTTCACGTATGTGATGTACTAGACATAATGTTCATTATTTAAGTAACTAAAGTTTAAGAAATAATAATGATCCCCTATACTTTGCCAGTTAAGGAGAGTGACCAAGTACTTGTTATTGTCGACCCTCACCGTATTGTTACAGGGTCCGAAAAAGATCAGT
>BLSH010177566.1:542756-553541 GCA_018402905.1 Glandirana rugosa | reverse complement strand
AGAGACTGCGGACATGATACAGGAGATGGTCAGAAACTGCAGACATGGTACAGGAGACAGTCAGAGACTGCGGACATAGTACAGTATACGGTCAGAGATAGTACAGGAGATGGTCAGAGACTGAAAAAAGGTCCGTTGCAGTGTGTTCACTCATGCATGTTACATTGCACATTAACGTGCGTTGTGTTAAAGGGTGGCCATTTATTTGAATGAGCTGCCTAATGCAACGGACTGATAATTGGACGTGCAGCATTTTCTAGAGTCAGCATGGCAGATGTATTGGGTGCCAGTTACAATGAATTATATCGCACCACACCAATGCATATAAAGAGCATTGGCGCACAAACTAATGCAGGTCAGTGACATGCAGGGGCCCTCAGTCTTTTAGAAGGTGGCTTTGTCCCATCTTATTCACAGAGGTGACAGGGTCACTTTACTTGTAAGGTCAGGTAAGGTGAAGTGAAATTAAAATGCGTATATATATATATATATATATATATATATATATATATATATATATATATACACACACACACACACACAGTATATATATATATATATATATATTTCTTTTTTAATCCAGGTACTCTTTACTGAAAAAGATTATTTCACAAAATCAAAGAAAAAAAAAAAGAAAAACAAACAAGATAAATACCAAAGGTTAAACATCCGGTGTATAAGAGAGGACATCTGTGCAATCCAGAGTAGTACAAAATATTAAAGCAGAAAAACACATCAAAGGGAGATGGATTCCGAGACCTACTGCCAAAGATTTAATATACGCATGAGGAGCCAAATATCAATATACAGGTAAAAATACAGATTTAAGGTCCGAGTAACTTACAGTACAGGCGGAGCGACTTCCTATCCCTCTAAATCGGCATCTACAAGTGGGGACGTGTGAGTTGATTGAGGTAGAGCAGTGGTTCTCAACCCTGTCCTCAAGTACCCCCAACAGGCCATGTTTTGGGAATTTCTCTTAGATAAAATAGCTGTCCAAAATACCAAGCCATTGACTCTTGATTTAAAAGCACCTGTGCAAGATAAAGGAAAACCTGCAAACATGGCCTGTTGGGGGTACTTAAGGACAGGGTTGAGAACCACTGCGGTAGAGGACAGCCTTGGAGACCACATCTTATAATACTTCTTGGGACAACTATGTTTGTAAGTCAGTTATTCCCTCTGCAGGTTCTAATAATTGTATCCCACCGCTGGGAGATTGGGGGGGGGGGGGGGGGGATTAACACGGATTTAAAGCCATAACTTTTTATTCCAATTTGGATAGCATTGACCTGAGAATGGAAGCCCCTGTCAGTTTTTTTTGTTTATTGCCATCTATGTCCTATTTGGGGAGACATATATTGCTAGACAATGTCTTAAAAATGATGGAAATCCTTATGAAAGCTGGGTTTATAATTTTGCTCTGCAATAACACAGATTTATACAACAATGTCACATTTTCTGTTCTATAATTTCACTCAAAAGTATGTTCCTGGTATAGAGCATGGTAAAGGTAACAAAGTGTTACAGTGTTACAATGACTGATCAGAGGAAGCTACTTTGATTCTGCTTTTAGTTTGGACTTTGACATCCAGTCTCACTGTGACTAAGCTCGCTGTTGTCGAGTGAAACGCGTCTACCTGTACTTATCTGTACTTACCTGTACCTGCATATGACTTTTTGGAATAAAACTGCAAGCTTCAAAAGTATCCTTGGAGTGCTGCCCAATTGTATGTTCCTGATTCATGTACGGCGGCGAGCCGAGGCAGGCACCCAGGTCTATATACAGGTTCACCTCCAAACAGCCTGAGCGGTGTTTCCTCTTTTCTTGATCACTGTGACTGTGCTCAGGGGACACTGCAGGGTATACCCCAGAGACTTTTAGGCTCCTTTCGGAATGGAGGTAGCTAGGTATAAACAAGACCATTTACATCTGACTGGTCATAGAGGAGAATGGAGGGTCCGAGTGCAGCTGTCCGTTTTTTCCCAATCTGACCTCTTGTATGAAAGGGGCCTAAGAGAAGTTACATCTATTTTTGTTTTTATTGCCTTACATCCCGCCCTGCCAGTCTAAAGCCCGGTACACACTACTAGTTTTCTTTAGGGTTGAACGAAAAAAAAATGACAGCTCAGGTCGGAGCTGCTGTACTAACAATCCAATGTTAGTACAGCAGTCTCCCCTGCTGAGCTATTGTTTTCTGACAGGGGGATGCCCCCCCGCCAGAACACTCCAGTTCGGCCAATGGCTGGGTGTGCTGATTGGGAGCCGGTCAGCTGCTGGTTCCAACAGAAGTTGGCCGAAGGGACCATACACATGGGCCGAATGTTGCCCGTTTTTTATTGGGCCTATGTTGCCTGGCATTCGGCCCATGTGTACTAAGCGTTATACTTACCTGTTAACAGCCGCTTGTAAAAAGAAAAAAATGGACGTGCATGCACTCTGCAATCTCCTGTCAATCATATAGGGACTTTGTGCAGTTATACTTGGGCTCATGCACACTGCAGATCAAAAAACATCTGATTTATAGGTGTTTGAGCTTTTTTTTTCTTCTGCCTCTAAACACCCCTCCATGTTGGCCTATGTGTCCATAGGCATTTAGGCCTGGTTCACCCCTATGCATTTTTTAGTGCATTTTCAGTTTTGCAGAAACACACTGCAGTCCATTTAACATGGTTTCCTATGGATCATGTTCACATCTGTGCATTGTATGGAAAATAGTTTTTTTGGTTTTTGGTTTCATAGACTTCAATGGATCAAAAACGTGTATTGAAAAACGCAAAATGCACCTGCAGTATGCAAACTACAACCTGCATAGGTGTGAATCAGGGCTTACAGGATTTTGGAGGCAGGAGTGCTTTGAGGCAGAAAACAAAAAACAGAAACGCTAAACGCACTTGAAAATTCATTAAAGGGGTTGTAAACCCTCTGGGTTGTTCACCTTAATGCATTCTATGCATTAAGGTGAAAAACCTTCTTTGGTGCAGCAGCCCCCAGAGCCCCCCTAATACTTACCTGAACCCGGTCTTTCCAGCGTCGGGGAATGAGCCCAGCAGCTCCAGCCGCTGTCTTGGGCCCTCATTGGAGAGATTGTTAGCGGCGCAGCCATTGGCTGCTGTCAATCAAATCCAATGACGGACCAGGGGGGGGGGCGGGACACGGGAGCGCACCCGCACGGGTGCCCTTAGGGAAAATGCTTCTCCAACGGGGCATTCGAGAAGAGGAGGAGCCAGAAGAGGAAGATCGGGGCCACTCTGTGCAAATCCCGTTACAAAGAGGAGGTAAGTATGACATGTTTGTTATTTAAAAAAAAAAAAGGAAGTTTTACAACCCCTTTAATTTCAATGGCCAAAATAAATTAATATTCTGGCCAATGAAATGAATGAACACCCATGTGCTTGATGTGCCCAAACGCATTAGCAAAAATGCGGCATTAGGCACATTTTTGACACTGATTTTTCTCTTGCCAGGAGAAAAGGTGATTAGAAGAGCCCAGAGCGTGTGAGGCCTAAAAGAAGTCTTCCTGGATCTATAAAAACTGTACAAGGTCTAAAAATTATGTAATTCTGGCATTAGTAGACATAGAACAAATGCAGAGAGCGCACCGGCCTAGTGCATTATCCTTAAAAACTATCTTTTATTGTTCAAAAAAAGGGTAAGTATTGGTAAACAAATGGTAAGTATGTTACTCACTACGTGGTCCGGGGATGCGTGGTAGTATTTCAGAACTGTATACTCTGTTTGCAGACCAGGGTGCTAAACTTTCTTACCAAATAGCTTGGGAGGCGGATCTAGGGGAGACTATAGATGAAGAGGTTTGGTCCTGGTGGTCGACCATAGTGCACAAGTGGTCGACCATAGCACACAAGGAAATTTTAAACACTTTGTGGTGGAGGCGAATTACAAGGTATTGTCTAGATGTTATTTTGTTCCGACACGGTTAGCCAAAATTTACCCGGATGTATCGCCTCTTTGTTTCTGGGGGTGCGGCCAGGAGGGTAACATGTTCCATATTCGTTGGACATGCCCAAAAGTACAACAGTTATGAACAAGACTATTTATTTTTGGTATATTCTATGACCAGATTGAATATTCCTTAAAATGTTAAGATGCCATTATTTTCTAATCTATCAAGTGAGTTGCCTAGAAATCTCAGGATCCTCACCTTTTTTTATTTTCCTGGCAGCTAAGACCACCATAGAGCGAGCATGGAAAACTCCAGTGATACATTTAGCATCAATGAAAAACAAAATCTCCTGGATCACGATTAATGAAAACTTGCCTAGCGTCCTTCATGGCCAACAACATCACTTTGAAAAGGTTTGGAACCCGTGGATTAGAAACCTCCAGTCCCCATAAAGGTTTGGATGGGGGGGCGTGGTTCAGCGGTCAGGAATGTGGTGACTGGCTGTAAATCTTTTTTCTTTTCTCTCTCATCCCCTTTTTTTCCACCGTTTTCTCAATTTTCTAACTTCTATCTGATCTTCTTATGTACGCTTTGATATGGGCTACAGGTCTACCTTTAGCCTAGTTTATTCATGGAAACATGGTGTTCTTCGGTTCAGCAGTATCTTGGCCTAGGCCAAGAAGGCCCAGGCCTAGGGCGGCACTTGCAGGGGGGCAGCCCATACATATGTGGGGGTCCAGGCGTCCCGAAGGGCCCAGGCGGCAGACCCCAACCAATGAGTTGTTGTGCGGGCAGCCGGCATTTCCGCAACTGTGGGGGGGGGGGGGCACGAGTTTAGTCAGGTCTAGGGCAGCACAAAACCTAAATACACCACTGACACAGACATATCCAGAGCTGAGAGGAGATCATCAAGCATGAGACGGAAATGGTCAGGAAGCTGTTATGTCATCAGGATATGAAGAGGAATAAACAATACAGAATTCTATAGAGGAAGAATTACCGAGTCATCAAAACTCTACAGCTCTAACCTAACTGTGATAGAGGAGGAAACTCATAACCGTGGACGGGGGCGTCGCCACGGCAACCGCGGAAGGGGGGATTGTCGCCATGGCAACCGCGGACGGGGAGGACAGTCGCCACGGCAACAGCAGACAGAGAGGACCATCGCCACAGCAACCGTGGAGGGGGGGGCGTCACCACGGCAAAAGCGCCGGACGGGGGGAGCGTCGCGTCAGCAACTACGGATGGGGAGGGCCGTCGCCATGGCAACCGTGGATGGGGGAGGGCCGTCGCCACGGCAACCGCGGACAGAGGGACCGTCGCCAAGGCCACCGCAGATGGGGGGCGTTGCCAAGGCAACCGCAGACGGGGAGGACCGTCGCCATGTCAACCGCAGACCGGGGGGGGGGGCGACCGTCACCGCGGCAACCGTGGATGGGGGGCGTCGCCAAGGCAACCCCGAACAGGGAGGGCCATCGCCATGGCGACCGCGGACGGGGAGGACCGTTGCCACGGCAATCGTGGACGGGGGGACTATCGCCACAACAGCCGCGGACGGGGGACCGTCGCCATGGCAACCACGGACGGGGAGGGCCTTCGTCACGGCAACCGCGGACGGGGAGGGCCGTCGCCACGGCAACCGCAGACAGGGTGGGCCGCTGCCACGGCAACCACGGACGAGGAGGGCCGTCGCCATGGCAACCGTGGACGAGGAGGGCCGTCGCCATGGCAACCGTGGATGGGGTGACAGTGTAGTCAAAGCATTGTTCAGAGGTGGCAGCAGAGCAGTGTGTGGACATGTAGTGACCCCCAATACAACACACAGACTTATCCAGAGCTAAGAGGAGATCATCAGGCATGAGACGGAAATGGTCAGGAAGCTGTTATGTCATCAGGATATGAAGAGGAATAAACAATACAGAATTACAGAGTCATCAAAACTCTGCAACTCTAACCTGACTGTCATAGGAGGTCTGTGGTAGAGGAGGAAACCCACAACCGTGGACGGGGGCATCGCCACAGCAACCGCGGACGGGGGGCCGTCGCCATGGCAACCACGGATGAGGAGGACTGGCGCCACGGCAACCGCGGACAGGGAGGACAGTCGTCACGGCAACCGCAGACAGGGAAGACCATCGCCATGGCAACCGTGGAGGGGGGGGACCGTCAAGACGGCAAAAGCGGCGGACGGGGGGATCGTCGCCATGGCAACTGTGGATGGGGGGGGCGTCGCCACGGCAACCGCAGACGGGGGACCGTCGCCACGGCAACCACGGACGGGGAGGACTGTCGCCACGGCAATTGGGGACCATCGCCACAACAGCTGCAGACGGGGGACCGTCGCCACGGCAACCGCGGACGAGGAGGGCCGTCGCCATGGCAACCATGGACGGGGTGGCAGTGTAGTCGCAGCATTGTTCAGAGGTGGCAGCAGAGCAGTGTGTGGACATGTAGGGAGCCCCAATACAACACAGAGACTTATCCAGAGCTGAGAGGAGATCATCAGGCATGAGACGGAAATGGTCAGGAAGCTGTTATGTCATCAGGATATGAAGAGGAATAAACAATACAGAATTACAGAGTCATCAAAACTCTGCAACTCTAACCTGACTGTCATAGGAGGTCTGTGGTAGAGGAGGAAACCCACAACCGTGGACGGGGGGCATCGCCACAGCAACCGCGGACGGGGGGCCGTCGCCATGGCAACCACGGATGAGGAGGACCGGCGCCACGGCAACCGCGGACAGGGAGGACAGTCGTCACGGCAACCGCAGACAGGGAAGACCATCGCCATGGCAACCGTGGAGGGGGGGACCGTCAAGACGGCAAAAGCGGCGGACGGGGGGACCGTCGCCATGGCAACTGTGGATGGGGGGGGGGCGTCGCCACGGCAACCGCAGACGGGGGGACCGTCGCCACGGCAACCACGGACGGGGAGGACTGTCGCCACGGCAATCGGGGACCATCGCCACAACAGCTGCAGACGGGGGACCGTCGCCACGGCAACCGCGGACGAGGAGGGCCGTCGCCATGGCAACCATGGACGGGGTGGCAGTGTAGTCACAGCATTGTTCAGAGGTGGCAGCAGAGCAGTGTGTGGACATGTAGGGAGCCCCAATACAACACACAGACTTATCCAGAGCTGAGAGGAGATCATCAGGCATGAGACGGAAATGGTCAGGAAGCTGTTATGTCATCAGGATAGGAAGAGGAATAAACAATACAGAATTCTATAGAGGAAGAATTACAGAGTCATCAAAACTCTGCAGCTCTAACCTGACTGTCATAGGAGGTTTGTGATAGAGGAGGAAACCCACAACCGTGGACGGGGGGGCGTCGCCGCGGTACGGCAACCGCGGACGGGGGGGCCGTCGCCACGGCGACCGCGGATGGGGAGGACCGGCGCGACGGCAACCGCGGACAGGGAGGACAGTCACCATGGCAACCGCAGACAGGGAAGACCGTCGCCACGGCAACCGTGAAGGGGGGGACCGTCACCACGGCAAAAGCGGCGGATGGGGGGACCGTCGCCACGGCAACTGTGGATGGGGAGGGCCGTCGCCATGGCAACCGCGGACGGGGAGGACCATCGCCATGGCAACCGCAGACGGGGGGCCGTTGCCATGGCAACCGCGGACGGGGGCGTTGCCAAGGCAACCGCGGACAGGGAGGACCATCACCATGGCAACCGCGGACGGGGAGGACCATCGCCACGGCAATCGCGGACGGGGGACCATCGCCACAACAGCACAGACGGGGGACCATCGCCATGGCAACCACGGACGGGGAGGACCGTCGCCACGGCAACCGTGGATGGGTGGGGGCGTTGCCAAGGCAACCGCGGACGGGGAGAACCATCACCATGGCAACCGCGGACGGGGAGAACCGTTGCCACGGTACTCGGGGACCATCGCCACAACAGCTGCAGACGGGGGGACTGTCGCCATGGCAACCACGGACGGGGAGGGCCTTCATCATGGCAACCGTGGAGGGGGGCCGTTGCCATGGCAACCGCGGGCGGGGAGGGCCTTCACCACGGCAACTGCGGACGGGGAGGACCATCGCCATGGCAACCGCAAATGGGGAAGGTGCGTTGCCACGGCAACCGCGGATTGGGAGGACCTTCACCACGGCAACCGCTGATTGGGAGGACCGTCGCCACTGCAATGAGGATGGGGGGACTGTCTCCACGGCAACTGCAGACAGGGGAGGGCCGTCGCCACGGCAACCGCGGACAGGGTGGGCCATCGCCACGGCAACCGCAGACTGGAAGTAGAGAGGAGACATTGCTGGAAGAAGCAGCAGAGGAGTTATTTGCGGAGCCCAGCCGCCATCCAACTGTGGGGAGTGGAGGACCTTAGGTGACGCTCTTAAAGGAAAAGCCTACCCTGAGCGAGCACTGGATGATTACCATAAGCGCTTTTTGTCAAAATCGAGGTGAGAGTTCTGGGAGCATGGGGAGGACAGCACTCACATAGTAAGCCCTTTTGGTGGCGTACAGTAAAGACCCTCCAGACCGGCTCCTTCTGCATGTTTGAAGCACCTTAATGCCCTCTGAGCACCTTGTGGCACCGAGTCACTTTGAAGTATGAATTTATTGCATCAGGCTATGGGCCTTGCTGTTTGATAGACACTATTGGTTGTGGAGAATGATTGAACATTTGAACGGAACTTACGGATATAAAAAATATTGTCTTTCCTTTTAACTTGCACTTGAAGATTGATGTCTGATTATACCTTTCACTGAATTGCATATTACTATTTATACCTCACACCTTTCCTCTGGATTGCATATTAATATTTTTATGTTACATTTTTGTGATATTAAGATTTTTGTTTACAGCACATTGTCACCCTACCACTCAACAAACTTTAATTTTAATTGATGTACATATGTCAATTTTATGCTGCAGAACTCACGGATATATATTTGTTTTAGGAGTTCGATCAGATTGCGCAATATCACACTTTACATCAGCTATTTAGTATTACTGTGTTACTACTAGGTATTGCTGCAGCTGACACACATGTTGAGAGATATTTACACGTTGTACTTGGCCAGCTATTCACTTATTTGTTCATATTGTTTATTTAGCTTATAGTAGCGCGAGGGCTTTCCACTTACTTATTGTTCAGAGGTGGTAGCAGAGAAGTGTGTGGACATGTAGGGAGAACCCCGGGAGCCCCAATACAACACACAGACCAACGCTGTATCTTGGCCTAGGCCAACAAGGCCCAGGCCTAGGGCGCCACTTTGCAGGGGGGCAGCACGAAAAGAGTCCCCGCTGGCTTGCACTTTTAGTGCTGCCAGTGTAATAATACAGGCAGGGCCACCATCAGAGGAGAGGGGGCAGCCCATACATATGTGGGGGTCCGGGCGTCCCGAAGGGCCCAGACGGCAGACCCCAACCAATGAGTTGTTGTGCAGGCAGCCGGCGTTCCGCAACTGTGTGGGGGGGGGGGGGGGGCACGAGTTTAGTCAGGTCTAGGACAGCACAAAACCTAAATACATCACTGACACAGACATATCCAGAGCTAAGAGGAGATCATCAGGCATGAGACGGAAATGGTCAGGAAGCTGTTATGTCATCAGGATATGAAGAGGAATAAACAATACAGAATTCTATAGAGGAAGAATTACCGAGTCATAAAAACTCTGCAGCTCTAACCTGACTGTCATAGGAGGTCTGTGATAGAGGTGGAAACCCACAACTGTGGAGGGGGGGCGTCGCCACGGCAACCGCAGACGGGGGAACTGTTGCCACGGCAACCGCGGATGGGGAGGACAGTCGCCACGCAACCGCAGACAGGAAGGACCGTTGCCACGGCAACCGTGGAGGGGGGACTGTCACCAGGCAAAAGCGGCGGACGGGGGGACCGTCGCCACGGCAACTGCGGATGGGGAGGGCCGTCGCCACGGCAACCGCGGACGGGGGAGGGCCGCCGCCACGGCAACCGCAGACAGAGGGACCGTCGCCAAGGCCACCGCAGATGGGGGACCATCGCCATGGCAACCGCAGACGAGGAGGACCGTCGCCACGGCAACCGCGGACGGGGAGTCGTTGATAATGCAACCGCAGAATGGGGGACCGTCGACAAGGCAACCGCAGACGGGGAGGACCGTCGCCACGGCAACCGTGGAGGGGGGCCGTCACCATAGCAAAAGCGGCGGATGGGGGGACCGTCGCCACGGCCACTGCGGACGGGGGAGGGTCGTTGCCACGGCAACCTTGGACAGAGGGACCATCGCCAAGGCAACCGCAGATGGGGGACCATCGCCAAGGCAACCACAGATGGGGAGGACCGTCGCCACGGCAACCGCGGACAGGGGGGCGTTGCCAAGGCAACCGTGGATGGGGAGGACCATCGCCATGGCAACCGCGGACGGAGAGGACCGTCGCCAGGGCAATCTTGGACGTGGGGACAATCGCCACAACAGCTGCGGACGGGGGGACCGCCGCCATGGCAACCATGGACGGGGAGGGCTTTTGCCGCGGCAACCGCGGACGGGGTGGGCCGTCGCCACAGCAACCGCGCATGAGGAGGGCCGTCGCAAGGAAACCGGGGTGGCAGTGTAGTCACAGCATTGTTCAGAGGTGGCAGCAAAGCAGTGTGTGGACATGTAGGGAGCCCCAATACAACACACAGACCAACGCTGTATCTTGGCCTAGGCCAACAAGGCCTAGAGCGGCACTTTGCAGGGGGGCAGCACGAAAAGAGTCCCCGCCGGCTTGCACTTTTAGTACTGCCAGTATGATAATACAGGCAGGGCCACCATCAGAGGGGTGGGGCAGCCCATACATATGTGGGGGGTGTTGTTGAGTAACCAACCCCAGCCCCGCGGGCCTGGGGGTGTATACATACCCGACGGGGGGGGGAG
>BLSH010177566.1:529166-542469 GCA_018402905.1 Glandirana rugosa | reverse complement strand
CGGCAAACGCGGATGGGGAGGAACGTTGCCATGGCAACAACAGACGGGGAGGACCGTCGCCACGGCAACCGCAGATGGGTGGGCCGTCGCCACGGCAACCGCGGACGAGGAGGGCCGTCGCCACGGCAACCATGGACAGGGTGGTAGTGTAGTCATAGCATTGTTCAGAGGTGGCAGCAGAGCAGTGTGTGGACATATAGGGAGCCCCAATACAACACACAGACTTATCCAGAGCTGAGAGGAGATCATCAGGCATGAGACGGAAATGGTCAGGAAGCTGTTATTTCATCAGGATATGAAGAGGAATAAACAATACAGAATTCTATAGAGGAAGAATTACCAAGTCATCAAAACTCTGCAGCTCTAACCTGACTGTCATAGGAGGTCTGTGATAGAGGAGGAAACCCACAACCGTGGACGGGGGGGGGGGGGGGGCGTCGCCACGGCAACCGCAGACGGGGGGACCGTTGCCACGGCAACCGCGGATGGGGAGGACCGTCACCACGGCAACCGCGGACAGGGAGGACAGTCGCCACGGCAACCGCAGACAGGGAAGACCGTCGCCACGGCAAAAGCGGTGGACGGGAGGGCCGTCGCCACGGTAACCGCGGACGGGGAAGGGCCGTCTCCACGGCAACCGTGGACAGAGGGACCGTCACCAAAGCAACCGCAGATGGGGGGACCGTCGCCAAGGCAACCGCGGACGGGGGTGGGGACCGTTGCCACAGCAACCTCGGACGGGGAGGACCGTTGCCACGGCAACCACAGACGGGGAGGGCTGTCGGCACGGCAACCACAGACGGGGAGGGTTGTCACCACGGCAACCGCAGACGGGGAGGGCCATCGCCACGGCAACCGCGGATGGGGAGGGCCGTTGCCACGGCAACCACGGATGGGGTGGCAGTGTAGTCACAGCATTGTTCAGAGGTGGTAGCAGAGCAGTGTGTGGACATGTAGGGAGAACCCTGGGAGCCCCAATACAACACACAGACCAACGCTGTATCTTGGCTTAGGCCAACAAGGCCCAGGCCTAGGGCGGCACTTTGCAGGGGGGCAGCATGAAAAGAGTCCCCGCAGGCTTGCACTATTAGTGCTGCCAGTATGATAATACAGGCAGGGCCACCATTAGAGGGGGGGCAGCCCATACATATGTGGGGGTCCGGGCTTCCCGAAGGGCCCAGGCGGCAAACCCCAACCAATGAGTTGTTGTGCGGGCAGCCGGTGTTCTGCAACTGTGGGGGGGGAGGGCACGAGTTTACCTAAATACACCACTGCTTGGGGCTGTGCTATATCTCACAGAAGAGTTGCTGCTTTGATGTTTTGCATTTAGTTAAAACGGAATTCCACCCAAAAGTGGAACTTCCACTTTAAGTCCTCCTCCCCAGTTCCGGATGCTGAAACGGAGCTTTTGGGGAGGAGGGGGGGGGATACCCGATTTATCCTTTGGCTTTGAGGAAAAGGGAAGTCCCTCGAAATGCGTTAGCATGTTGAATTTTTCATTCTCCCGTTGTGAGATGTGATGTATCGAGATCTTGAAGATGTTATGTTATATAATGATGCACCTGTTGGTTTGGGAGTATAATACTTACCATTTTTTTAACAATATAAGATATGTTGTGAGGATAGTGCACCCTCTGCCTTGTTCTATGGTTTCAGTGTATCCAGACTTCCCCAGTCTTAAGAGGGCAGCAAGGCACTATCACCATCTCTAGGGACCACTCTCAAGTGCCGGAGGTTGTGTTCTTATTTATCAGTTCGGAATTTCATTAGTAGGCAGGCACCTGAATGCAATAGCTGGCACCTCCAGCAGGGACGTGCGGTGAGGTCAGTGGCTGGTGAGGCACAGACTAGTATCAGAGCCAGATACACACAGGTTACATACGACGCGAACATGTCGCCTACGGAGATTTTTAAGTACTGAAGTTTGGCGCCATTCCACAAGTCTGCGCAATTTTAAAGTGTGACATTTTAGGTATCTATTTACTCTGCGTAACATCATCTTTCACATTATACAAAAAAAATCGGGCCTTTAGTGTTTTTTTTTTTTTATTCATAAAAATTGCTAAAGCAGCGATTACTTTATTATTGTGAACCCATAGGCCAGTTTTACTGTGTCACCTTGATGGCCAAGATCCCGTATGCATGTCCTTGTAATAAATGTTTAATTCCTTTTGTCTTTGTAGTCATACAAAAGAAGGAAATGTGATACACAAAAACTCATGATGGGATAGTTAAGAGTATTCTGTCACCATCATTTGTCTTTCTTGCTTTACTGTTTGTAATACCTGGATTCTGATTGGCCAAAGTACAAGTGAACTGTGGTTTGAATTACATTTTATCTTAGATTTTACATGGAGAAAAATTAGCAACATGTACATACATAATTTCTCTTAGCAGACTCCAAACCATGTGGTCTATGGGCTTGTTCACATGTGCAGCTAATATTGTTGCCCCTCTGAAAAGCAATACGCTTTTCAGAGAGCATTTCACAGGTGGTGAGTAGGCGATATGTCACACCTCCTCGCTGCCTGTTTTAAAGCCATAGTAAACTTTGTAAAAAAAAAGCAATGCATACTAGCACATTATGAGAGACCTACCATAAAATGAAGCCCTCCAGCGGCACACTGTCACCGCTGACAGGGCTTCCGTTTTCACCCAGTCTTCCTTCCAGGTTTGCAGACTCTGGCCGTCTGACTGGCCAAGCCGCGATGACGTCACTCCCGTGCATGTGCACTGGAGGCACGGTTTATGGCACAGACCTCTGAAGGAGAGGCACGGTATGCCGTTCCTTCAGAGCACATGCATCAGTGACGTTACCAGCTCCTGCTGCATGGAATATCTCCTAAACCATGCACATTTAGGAGATATTCATTTTACCTACATGTAAGCTTTATTATAAGCTTACCTGTAGGTAAAAATGGCACACATGAATTTACTACCACTATAACACTCAAATTCTGACCCCCGTGTTATAACTGTTTGCATTGCACATGGTTAAATGGGATGCGTTCAGTGATGGTATCTCCTGCTGAATATGTTAGTGACGCTTTGCTGTACAGCCCTGAGTGGCTGCATGCTCTAGTTTAGGAGGGTGGTTGGGGGGAGGTAAAATGGCAGTTCAATCACCTGCTTTTACCACCCTCCAGCTGCCCATTTGAACAAGCCCTAATTCATCTAGTAAATGGTAACACAGTATGGTAAAGGCAGGAAAGGTGTCCAAAAAAATCTATAGCCTAGGATAAAAACAATGCATTATGGTACACAATTCTTCTTTTCTATACACAGAACTTACCACTGTATATTGTATGCAACTAATGTGAGACGCTCTATTAATAACATCTGAGGCTAGCAGGGAGGGTGGCTGATGACTTCCACAGACACACCCTGCTCTGGGCTATTTATGTACTTATACTGTTTTTTTCCAGGCAAATTGGGAAGGTGACAGAGGAAAGAATGAAAATGTTGGATGTTAAATTAATATAATCTATAGACTTCAAATCTGGGATTGAACAAAACAGGCCACTGACAGATACTAGACATCTGTAAAGCTGTGGCATATGTATGTTATTCCTAAATGCTCAAAATAGATCTGGATACTAAAGCCCCGTACACACAATGCAAATTTCGGATGGGAATCTTCGTACGACGACCAATTCTTACTGTTAGTATGCTTCTTTCGACAGTCGAATTAGATTTTTCGGACAACAAAAGCTGGATGTGCAGATTAGAAATTTTTTTCGTACATCAAGGCAATGTCCTATTTTCGTATATTTGTACGGTTTTAGAACGAAAAAAAAAAAAAAAAATCTCACGAACAAGACTACGCATGCTCCAAAGGGAAAAATTACATACAAAGCTATTCGACACAATCCGTGACTTCTGACGTTGAATTCGGTCATACGAAAATTTTGTATTGTTAGTACGCTCTTCACTTTTGACATGAGGTTAGCATCTAACAAAAAACGGACGTTCTGTCTTCCGAAAATCTAAGCATTTGTACGAGGCTTTTCAGGTATAGGTAATAACAGGGAATAAAACATTGCCTCCTGGGTGATCAGGAAGAACTTTTCTTGCTGGAACAAATGTAATCATGGATCAACTTTGGAGGTTTTCGATTTGTGTTTTTTTTTTCTATTGGTTAAACTAGATGGACTTTTTCAACTTAATTATGTACCTATGTGTGTTTCAAGTGCTTTTACGGTCCACTTAAAAAAAATGTTAACCTTGATTTTTCCTAATGTGGGGTACACATGAGAAGTTTTTTGCGTTCAGTCCAGCAGGCTGAATGAAAGAAAACGGAGAAATCGCCAGATTAACACAAGCGAGGTTAGTGTGATGATCTTCCCCACTGTGCTATTGTGTTCTGACCAGTGGTGGCCACTCATTAGAGGCACAGGGGCACCGCCCCCCTAATCCGTGCACCCGGCCGGACGCATGGATTTCAATGTTTTTTGTTTTTTTTTTGAAGCACGCAATTAAAGCCAGAGGCTCTAATTGGCTTCAAAAAAGGGTGGGCTTGGGTTGTAAAGCACTGCACCTGACTCCATCCTGTTGTGTAACATAATATTCACTAATGTCTTCCTGTTTCTCCTACCAGCCAATCAGGAAGCGGGTCCTGAGACCCTATTGGCCAGGAGTCCTGAGACCCTATTGGCCGGGAGTCCTAAGACCCTATTGGCCAGGAGTGCTAAGATCCTATTGGCCGGGAGTCCGTAGACCCATTTGGCTGGAAGGAGAAGCGACGGCTGCAACACAGAGGAGATGGAGAGGGGAAGTAGCTGCAGGCTGACGGGGGGCCTGGCGGGCCAGAGGGCTAGCGGGCCGGTGACTGGGGGTGTGGTTATGGTTTGCAGTGGCGGACTCGAGCGATTGGGGGGGTTAGTGTGGGGTGGTGGGCTGGATCGATGGGGGGGGGTGGTCTGTGGTCAGGTCTGTCTGCCCCCCCCCATGACCGATGGAACACCAGCCGCCATTGGTTCGGACAGGGGGATTCCCCCACCCCCCCACTAGAACACACTGATCAGTGCTGGTAGTCATTACCTGCCAGCACTGATAGGATACCGGTTCGGATGCTGGTTTTCCCAGCATGCCCCTTTGACAGAACCCAGTCATGAGACCGACTTTTGTAGAACAGACAGCTGTACACATGAGCCGAAAGTTGCCTGATTCCTGACAAACTGACATTTTCAGCTCATCTGTACCCAGCTTAACCACTTGAGGTCCTGTGCGCCGGATCACGTATATACTGTATATCGTATAAGCCGATCACTGGTCCCCAAAAAGTGTCAAAAGTGTCAGATAGTGCCTGAATGTCCACCACAATATCGTTGCAGTCCTGCTATAAGTCGCTGATCGATACCATTACTAGTAAAAAAAATAAAATAAATAAAAATATCCCATAGTTTGTAGACACTATAACCTTTGTACAAACCAATCAATATACAGGCGGTCCCCTAGTTACAAACATCCGTCTTACAAACGACTCCTACATACAAACGGAGGTAGACAACAGGAAGTGAGAGGAAATCTCCCCCTAGGAAGGGAAATTCACTCCTGTAAGAGTTATTATGGGAAAAAGGTGTCTCCAGTCCACTGATGCTTTATCACCGATCCTTGTTTCCACAACAACTCAACATTTTCAAAATCCAATTATCATTGGGACAGGAAGTGAGGTGAAATCTGAACATAAACATAGACAGCAAAACAAACATTACAGGGGTGTTACCCCTTCCCTATGCTATCCAAAAAGCTTAAAATTTGTTTTTTTGGCTGAAGCTACACTTAAAAAATATACGGTACCTGTTCCCACTTACAAATAAATTCAACTTTAGAACAAACCTACAGACCCTATCTTTTTTGTAACCCAGGGACCGCCTGTATGCTTATTGGTATTTTTTTTATACCAAAATATGTAGCAGAATATGTTTTGGTCTAAATTTATGAAGACATTTTTAATTTTGTGATTGGATATGTTTTATAGCAGAAAGTAAAAAATATTGCTTTTTTTTTTCAAAATTGAGGGCCTTTTTTGTTTATAGCGCAAAAAAAAGAAAAAAATGCAGATGTGATCAAATACCACCAAAAGAAAGCTCTATTTGTGGAGGGTAAAAGCGTTCCACAACCGTACAGTTGTCAGTTAAAGTAACACAGTGCTGTATCGCAAAAAATGGCCTGGTCATAAAGGGGTAAATCTTCTGAAGGTCAAGTGGTTAAGGCTGATGTCAGACAGTATCGCATTTAATCTGAATTCACATTACAGCATTCTAAAATTGCCGTGTTTTGTTAAACAATACCTGCCTATACTTGAGCTGGCCATACATTATACAATTTTCTTGTATAACTTTCTTTTAGCTTTACCAAAACCATATAATAGGACGTCAAACCTGAACACCTTCAATTTGTGTGCAATCAGGCCGGCCCTTGCACTACATAGTTGAAGGTAAATCTAAAGAAAATTGAATAAGAAAATTGTATGGTGTATGGCCAGCTTAGCCTTTACCTTTCCTTACCACAAACAACTATCATTGATGACAATTGCACAGTGAGTGGCATAACCCTTGCTCCAATATCGCTGTCCTGAGGTCTGAGGGTATAATGTTTTTTCATACTTATCTCCATCTAGTGGTCAAATGTAATATTGTATACTTTAAATCAAGGAAAAACATATGACCAGCAGAGCAAACTAAATTGTTTGTTTTTGTGCCCCATTAAAATGTACCGTTTACATGCATTTTTTTTTTTTTTTTTTTTTTATAAATAGGCCATCTAAGCAGCAATCACACTTTATTACTGAATGTAATTTTTACAAGCTGACAACCAGGTTAACCATTTTAGTATGTAGCAGCACATTCTAATCCTAATGTTATCAGCATTACATGTTATAATGGAATGTAGAGCATGTGTATGATCTGATAAGAAGCTCTTACAAGTACTCTTGTTCTTTGTACTTTGCTGCAGTGAACACAATTGTGACCTGCACAGTCACAGCGTCTGCTATGGTTATTACAAGGTGTGCATTTTTGTGTGTAAGGTTATTTGTCAGCTGAGCTTGACACAACTTTCAAAGTTTCCTTACTATTTGGCCCAGGGCTAGAAATAACAGGTGGGGTGGTATGATAAAACAAGAGAAGACACCAGCACTCACAGAGATCTCCTACAATCTGAATTGAATTGGTGTGCTGTGATAGTATAATATTCTTAACATTGTTAAACATCGATTGCATTATTTTTTTAGGCTTGATTAAAAATGCAACTCACTTTATGAAGGATTATATATAACAAGATCCACCCACATGCTAAAACCAGTGATCACTAGAACACCTACTGTAGACAAAATGTTCAGAACACATATAGGTGTGCACAGGGGGTGTGCCAGGGCACACCCTAATCACTTTGTGCAGCACCAATTCCCCCTGCTGCCCAGGCCCTCCGTGTCCCCCTCCCAACCCCCCCCCCCCACAGCATTACCGGCTTCCCTTCTTTCCTCTCCCACTGGATGCTGCAGGGGATGTGTCAGGATGGAGAGTGGAGGAATGGGCTGGTAAATATGTCATTCACCAGCCTCTTAATTTTCTGAATGAGTACAGTGAGGGATCAGTGCTGATTGCTCCTGTGCCCATTCATAACTGAAGCATAGTAAACTGTGTTTGTGAAGGAACAGGAAGCTGCTTAGCACAGAGCTGTTTAGACCCCTGATATTTCATCAAAAATATTATAATTTTTTTTTTTAAATTGCAAAAAATAATAATAAAAAACTACTGACACCTAATAATAAAAATAAAAACTACTGACACTGTCCACTGCCCTAGTGATACCGTCCACTGCTCTACTGACATTGTCCATGTTTAATACATGTTAAAATGTTTGTTTACATTAATTTATAACAGTGTGTATGTGTGCGAAAGTATGTAAACTTTGGGGTGAACACCCTAATGCAATAGGCTGCGCACACCTATGAGAACACATGAACCTCATACTGATACAGTAGGTACTTGCTAGAATCCAGCACAGGACCCCAGAGTTGTGAGACGGTCATTTTAACTACTGCTTGACTGACTGATTTTGCTCAACAAGTTCTTTATTCATTTATGCTTCATTTATTTTTCAGCAAAACAAAATTAAAGCAGAACGTCACCTAAAATATCAATAAGACAGTCAATAGTTAATTAAAAGGAAAAATAACATAACCGGCTTTTGTGGCAGAATCAACTTCAATTTAGAGAATTTCCCTGTAGTGATTTTTTTCTGCCACTAGATGTCCTTATTCTGATGGGAATTATCAATCAAACCCACTTCCTCTGAGCCCAGGGCATCATGAGCTCACCCCAGCATGTAAATGGACAGTGAAAAGAAAAGCAGCAGGGTAACAAGCTCATCTGTCACTCTACTTTCTCCATACTATCAGCATGCTTCTTATGAGCTCACAAATTATGCACCTTGTGCTGTTTTTTCCTCTCACACTCCAGCCTTGCTATATAGGGACTGCAAGAGGCTGACGCCAAGTGAATTTGTTAGCTACTTGCACTGCTTCCATTTAAAATACATTTAATGATGTAATAATGATTAGCTTTAACTTAGATGGATTCTCTCCACAATTTTCCACCGACAGGCCCCAGAAAAGATCCAGAACCCACTAGTGGGATTTTAGCCTGGGGTTGCCTTGGAATCCTACAGGACTTGCTTTGGAGACTGTAGTCAGGCTAAGGCTGGCCATACATTATGCAAACTTTTGATGAAAAAGCCGAAATTGGCTCCTTGGTGATCCCGTCCTCACTCCCCCAACCCACATCCTTTGATTGAAAAATTGATGGAGGTGGATGGAAAATCTTCCAACCAGATGCCACTGGTACCGGCTGTCAAAAAACAAAAGCTACAGTAGGAGAATCGTACATCTGTGATGTATAGCATGGGTAGAAGAATCTGTAAAGCTGGTCATATGTTATACAATTTCCTTATTCAATTCCCTTTAGATTTACCTTCAACTATGTAGTCAAGGGCCTGCCTGATTGCATACACATTGAAAGGGTTTAGGTTTGACCTCATATTATATTGTTTTGGTAAATATAGAGGAAAATTGTACAAGAGAATTGTATAATGTATGGCTAGCCTTAAGCCCCGTACACACGGTGCGACGGTCATATGAAAACGGTTGATTAGAACAGCCGACATACGACGGTCATACAACAGAAGTTGGATGAGCAAACTAGAAAACTGGTTGTACGACTGTTGTACCATGTGTATAGAGAAGTTGGTCCAACAAGTTGCATGTGCAAAACACGCATGCTACGAAGTCAGGAACGCCCGGAAGTGTCTGATCGTGTAAACCTATGTTCCTAATTCACAAATCACATGCACCTGAACTTCCTCTTTATACGGTCGTAACACGTCACTACTTTCAGCTTGGTTGTACAATCGCTTAGTGCATGTCAGTATGCGAGATACAACAGCCAATATACGGTTTGGGCCATTCGGTCATACGACCGTAGCACCGTGTGTACAAGGCTTTAGATACTTTTTTCAGCCCATAGGCTGAATGAAAAAATAAATCTAACTGTGTTAGCCAGCTAAAAGTGAAACTTCAGTCAGAAAAAGAAGTCCTGCTCTATTTTTAGGAACTGTGTCGATTTTGTAGAGGCCTATCTGCTGGCAACCTAAAGATTTACTGCTGTTCAGGGGCTCTGGGCTTCAGCAAAATGGCAGCCTCCAGCAAGAAGAAACAGGAACAATATTGGAGGCAATTTACAGCACACACTCATTTTGGTAGCATAATTATTAATGTGGAATGCATGTTCCTTGCTAAAGAACATTATTTTTACCAAGTTGTTATGGGTAGAGCTACGCTTTAAGAGACATTTGGACCAATTTGGTCTGTTCTTCTTTTTCTCCCTAACAGAATTTAACATCTAAAAAGAATGATGATGATAATGAACAAAACAATTGCAACACTCAGATAAACAAAAAAGCAGGCTGGGTCCACAGCCTTAAAACAAGTAACGTGACAGATCTGTGTAATGCTTCCGGCTATGAGAAATCTCTACGTTATTGGGAAGTTTACACATTTTCATCCTCACGAGTTTCATTTTGGTTAAGCTATATAAAGCAGCTAGTGTTGTGTGTGAAGTCACTCTGCGTTTCCATAGTTCCTTCTCATGATGTCATGCGTGTGACCGTATAAGGCTAGTTTAGGAGCTGAGCATAAACACGAGAGAGATCACAGCCATGAGCCGCCAGCACTGCATGGGAGAGATTACACTGGCAGTAAGCCATAAAGCATTAACTACATTCTGCCATCGACCAAAAAAAGAATTAACCCTCTACTCACACAGATCTACCTGCAAACAGGAATCATCATTCTAAGAGGGATCTGTCTACTCCACTAATATTTTAAATATGGGAGGATGCTGCTGGGCCTCTTCTATCCAATGGCAAGACCTATGCATCTTCCACTACTGATTGTATTGCCATCTTGACACCCTTGCTCTTGCTGTACATATTTGTGATCTCCACTACGCATGCAACATCAGAACCTTCTATTCCTGCCAGTGGAATAAGAAGCGTCAAGAAGCTTTTAGAGGGTGGAGATCATGGAGCTACACATACCCACATACTGCGCGTGTCACATTCAAAATTTAATTTTTTTAAATTTTTTATAAAAGTTACTGTCAGAAATAATGAACCATGAATTCTTTTCTGCTACCTTGCCTATTTACACACTTAGGCTGGGTTCCCACCATCCAATTCGCAATAGCAGGAGATTGTGACCGGCTCTCTATGCATATCTCCGCCGTGGGTCCGGTGCGAATTTGCACAGGAGCCCTGTGCGTCTTTTGGTCCATTTCAGGTCTGAATTCAGCCAAAAATTCGGGCTGAAATCAGACCTGAAACAGTGAACAGGGACGCACCAGACCCCTGCTGGGAGCTGCATGAACCCAGCCTTAGGCCTCATACACATGGACGTTTTTTGACGCCGGCGTTTTCTGGCGTTTTTTGCAGCTCTCCATGTTAGTCAATGGCCCCATAAACATGCCAACGTTTTTGAGCTGTAGATGGCGTCGGCGTTAGTGAGCTGAAACAAGAACCCACGGCCAGTGCATTCTGAGGCTGTAACGTTTTGGCATTTTTTGACGCCGACGCCACAAAAGCCAACAAACGCCACCTAATATTATACCGGCGTTTTCCGGCGTTTTTTGACGCCGACGTTTTTAGGTTGAAAAATAGTAGAGGGATGATTTTTTTTCAAAAAACGCCCATTGACGCCGACGCTCACTAACGCTCAAAAACGCCGATGCATAACGCCGAAAAACGCAGACTTTTTTTCCTTGACGTCGGGCCCGACGTTTTGTTTATTTTTTTAGAAACGTCCGTGTGTATGAGGCCTTACTGTGCATCTCCCAGGGACACTGGTGGTGAGGTCTCTGCACTCAGGTTTCCAGGGGTGCACACCAGCTGTAGTCTTTATAATATATATATATATATATACTGTATATATACACTGTAAATAATAACATAGTATAATCCAAAACAGAAGTATGGATTTCTGTATTTTTCCAGAATAATACTTACCTAGGTGAATGCAGCATCGGTCCAATGCTGCATTGGTCCCCCGGACCCCGGATCAAACACCAACGATCGCTCGGTTCTCACAGCTCCGTGAGCAGAGAGCTGATGACTGTCAGTCACAGCGTTCTGCTCTGTCCCTCTCCTCGGAGGGGGGCAGCCGACTCAGAGGCTGAGCCAGGTATCAGGTCCAAGAACCTGGCGGATCCCGACTCCATGGTTGTGATGACGCAGAGCCTGGACCGACTTCTGTGATGTCAGCAGAGAGGGGACTTCAGCCCACTCTCTGCTGAAGACGGATATTAAGAGAGCAAAACAAACCACACTCCTGTGATCCACAGGAGAAGTACAGCCAAACAAGCTTTGGCCTTACTTCTCCTTTAATTTCCAATAGAACATACAGCTATGTAAAAATTATCCCAAATACAGTTCCAAAAAAGAAAATGTACATAATACTGTTTGTTTGCAAAGCCTTAAACATGCAAAGAGATTATTGGACAAATGATCGTCTTTTTTTCTTGCATGCTAATCTCATATCGAAAATGAAGAGTTTACTAAAGTTATGAAAATTCTCATATGACAGAATACAACTTCGGAAGTGATGTAATGTGTTCTATTGTATTGCAATGTATTCTTTTGTTTCTGAGCATGCATGGTCTTGGTCTTCTGATTTTTTTTCCGACGAATACTATACCAATTAAATGAAAATCATACAATCTGATATTGTACGAGAAAAGTTGTTGTGCTTGTCCCTTTGGATATTGTTGGATGAAGTGCCGTGATCGGCTCTCCAAAGCTGTGTACTAACGATCAGATTATCGTATGATCGCTTTGAAAACGATTTTTGTTATCCGATTATCTGATTGTGTGTACTAGGCATTAAAGTACTAGGCATACACATGTGTAGCTGTAATCAGTTGTTATCAAGGTATCAACAATAGAAATCAACACCAGCTGAAGAAGTCTTCGGTTATGCCAAAATATCTGTGTACTCCATTCACTTATGGGAACAGCAAACATTTAGATCTTTCCTGATAATTAACAAAATAGTTCAATGGGTGCTATTCATTATGGTTACCTGCATCTACATGAACGTACAGTGCTCTCTATAACTCTCTGGTACCCTCTACTGTCACTTTCATACCTTACATGTAGTAGTAGAGTATTAGTTCATGTTAGCCATAGATGAATGCAGGAAGTTTGGTGTGTTAAAAAACAAAATTTAGGTATGGCCTTTCTTGCATATTGTAGTTAGATTGGTCCAGCTTCAACCAAAGTAAGTACGGAATCCCACAAAAGTGAGTACACCGCTCACATTTTTGTAAATATTTTCTATATCTTTTCATGTGACAACACTGAAGAAATTACACTTTGCTACAATGTAAAGTAGTGAGTGTACAGCTTGTATAACAGTGTAAATGTGCTGTACCCTCAAAATAACTCAGCACACAGCCATTAATGTCTAATCTGCTGGCAACAAAAGTGAGTACCAGCGGCGGCTGGTGTGGGAGGGGTGCTGGGGCGCCGCCTCCCCGCCAGCAAAAGACGAAAAAAAAAAAAAAAAAAGTCAACCCCGCCCACCTACAGGTGGCGCCGGTACATTGATTTATAAATGTTTTTACACTCGCCACATGAGTGAAAACACCCTAAGGCATGAATGAAACCAACTTCGACCTGGTTAGATTGATGTTATACGTTCTTTCCGGTATGGATTTAAAACAAAAAATTGTGTGGTTTGAAGGACGTA
>BLSH010177566.1:493004-513845 GCA_018402905.1 Glandirana rugosa | reverse complement strand
CCTACCCCCTGTACTGTGCCCTTTTGCTCCCTGTACTGTATCCTCCTGCTCCTTGTACTGTGCCCACTTACCCTCTCCTCATTCTGTGCCCTCCTGCTCCCCCCTCTACTGTACCCTCCTGCCCCCTGTACTGTCCACTTTACCCTCCCCCTGTTCTGTGCTCTCCTGCCCCCTGTACTGTCCACTTATTCTCCCCCTATACTGTACCCTCCTAATACAGTTAATTTTTATAACTTAAAATATTTTTCCCATTATGGGCGTGACTGGGGCCTCATATCTAAGTTTTGCCTAAGGCCTCACAAAGCCTAGAGCCGCCTCTGAGGCCCGTACACACAATACGATGGTTGTACAACAAGGGTCGTACAACATCTTGTTGTACGATTATCGGACCGTTAGTACGCACGATTACAACAGCCAACGTGCGACGGTCGTACAACAGAGGTTGGATGAGCAGACTAGAAAACTTTTGTTGTATAACAAGCGGTTGTTGGACTGTTGACTCGTGTGTACAAAGAAGTTGGGCCAACAAAGCTATATGTACAAAACACGCATGCTCAGAAGCCAGGAACGCACGGAAGTGTCAGTTCGTGTAAGGCTGGGTTCACACTATCCGACAAAAAAATGGTCCGACTTTGATCCTACTTTGCTGTGCGATTTACGGTCCTACATAGGGTCAAAGTCGGACCGTTTGTCTGTGAACAGGGATCCGACTTTGATCCCGACAATGCCAGGCACTTTGTGCTCTGGGGATTTTGAAGGGGAACTCCACGCCAAATTTAAAAAAAACTGGCATGGGGTCCCCCTCAGGGAGCATACCAGGCCCTTTGGTCTGGTATGGATTTTAAGGGCAACCTCCACGCCAAAAAACCGGCGTGGGGTCCCCCCCACAATCCATACCAGACCCTTATCCGAGCACATAGCCCGGGAGGCCCAGAAAGGGGATGGGGACAGGCAAGTAGCCCCCCCCCCCACACCATACCAGGCCGCGTGCCCTCAACATGGGGAGTATGGGTGTGACATCATATGGGGCGGGGCTTCCGAGGGATGTCATCTGGTGGCCACGCCCCATGCCAATATAAGGCACAGCACACAGCGCAGAGGGCATTCGTGAAGGAGATCGCGTCGTGTCAACATGGGAAGAAGAAGAAGGAGAAAAAGAGAGGAAGAACAGAGGGAAGGGGACAGCGGAGAAGATCGGCAAAAGAGCAGAAGATGCCGCAGAGAAGGAGAAGAAAGAAGATGGAAGACCCCGCAAAAGAGCCGTAGAAAGAAGAGCCAGAGAGGGGAGAAGACCGCTGGAGCAGATTTAATAAAATGTTTTAAAAAGCTGTGTGTTTTTTTGTGTACATATTTCTTTCCAGGTAAATGGGTAGGGGTACGATGTACCCCATACTCATTTACATAGGGTGGGGGGGCCGGCATCTGGGGGCCCCCTTGTTAAAGGGGGCTTCCAGATTCCGATAAGTCCCCGCCCGCAGACCCCGACAACCACTGGCCAGGGTTGTCGGGAAGAGGCCCTTGTCCTCATCAACATGGGGACAAGGTGCTTTGGGGTGGGGGGCGCAGAGCCCCCCCTGCCCCAAAGCACCCATACTTCCCATGTTGAGGGCATGCGGCCTGGTATGGTCCAGGAGGGGGGGCCACTTGCTTGTCCCCACCCCGTTTCCTGGCCTCCCGGGCTGCGTGCTCGGATAAGGGTCTGGTATAGATTGTGGGGGGACCCCACGCTGTTTTTTTGGTGTGGGGGTTCCCCTTAAAATCCATACCAGACCAAAGGGGCTGGTATTCTCCTGGAGGGGGGCCCCATGCCAGTTTTATTTTTTAATTTGGCGTGGAGTTCCCCTTCATGATCCCCAGAGCACAAGTCGCATGCCAAAGTCGGATCAGTGAGGACACTGATCAGACTTTGATCCGACTTCAATGCTTTTCAATGGGCTGAAGTAGGATCAAAGTCGGACAAAAGTAGTACAGGAACCTTTTTTAAAGTCAGTCCGACTTTGAAAAACACAAATCGGACCAGTTAAGACGGCTCTCATAAGGAATCATTGTTTTTGTGACGTAATGCGACTTGTGCTCCTCATGTCGGTCCGAGAATCGGACTAGTGTGAACCCAGCCTAAACCTACGTTCCTAATTCACAAATCACATTCACCTGAACTTCCTCTTTATACACTCGTAGCACATCACCACATTAGGCTTGGTCGTACGATTGCTTAGTGCGCGTCAGTACGCGAGACACAACAGCCAACATACGATTTTGGACATCCGGTCGTGTACGAGGCTTAGATATTTCTTGCTGTCTAGGTCTCTTTTGGCAGATTACATTTTACCCTCACATTCTAGTGATTGGCACCACAGAGGGGGAAATGTACAAAGAAAACAATCAAAAGCATTTTTTTAACCACTTCAGCCCTGGAAGGATTTGCCCTCTTCCTGACCAGAGCACTTTTTGCAATTCGGCACTGTGTCGCTTTAACTGACCATTGTGCAGTCGTGCCATGTTGTACTCAAACAAAATTGATGTCCTTTTCTTTCCTCACAAATAAAGAATTCTTTTGGTGGTATTTAATCACCTCTGCGGTTTTTATATTTTGCGCTATAAACAAAAAAGGTGCGACAATTTTGAAAAAAAAATCTATATTTTTTACTTTTTGCTATAATACATATTAAAATACATAAAAAATAAAAAAAAACAAATGTATCCATCAGTTTAGGCTGGTATATATTCTTCTACATATTTTTGATAAATAAAATCACAATAGGTGCATTGATTAGTTTGCACAAAAGTTGCCGCATTTAAAAACCATGAGAATTGATTTATGGCGTTTTTACTTTTCTTTTTTTTTTACTAGTAATGGCAATTTTTATCGGGACTGCGACATTGCTGTGAACAGATCAGACATTTTTGACACTTTTTTGGTACCATTGACATTTATACAGCGATCAGATCTAAAAAAAAGCCACTGATTACTGTATGTCACTGGCAGGGAAGGTGTTAACCTGCAGGGGGCGATCAAGGGGTTAACTGTGTTCCCAATGTGTGTTCTAACTGTATGGGGGCTGGGCAGGCAGGGGCATGACAGATGTAACTGATCCTGATTACAGGGATCAGTAGATCACTGTCATGGTGCCTGAAAGAGCGAGGAACTGGCGTGTTTACATAGTCGGTTCCCCATTCTTCCTCTCTAAAAGGCGATCGCGGGTTGCCGGAGGACATCCAGTCTGCCCGACCCGCGGCCACACTCACATAGCGCGCTGCAGCCACGGATCGCCGTTTATAGACGCCGATCTATGCAGTGAAGCCACTTTGCCATCGTCTTTCTACGCGAGGCGGTCATGAAGTGGTTAATTGCAGGAGACTCGTTGTCTATGACTCCGTGGAGAGATTTCCCTTTGCTTCCTGTCCATCAAGGATTACAGACAGTAGTTAAAATCTAACAATGATTACAACCTTCTCTATTGTATGCAGAAAAAACTTTATAAACTATTTCAAATCTAAGTGTAAATTCTGTTTGTGGTTGTGAGCAAGGCCATTATAGCCGAAACGCGTTAACATTAGCTGTGCACACTCATCTTTTATGGAGATACAATAAATCCGGACTGATTTAAGAGCATGTATGGAGTTGCAGATTGTCTTTCATCTGTAAATTCTGTTAAGTCTCTAAATTATATATAACATTTCCATCCTTTCACATATACTATATTTCACCTGAGCCATAATTTCTTGATGACTTTTTTTTATGACTTCTTTGTTGTAAAATATAATTGTGCAGTGCGGCCATAAAATACAGTATTTCTCTTTGGGAACTATTTGGATTTAGTCTGCCATCCCCAGTACCACAAACTCACTTTACATTCACTGCCCTGCCATTTTGTGTGCTTGTCAACAGTGAGGAAAAATGCATGATACATGTGGGAATGTGGAGCAAGTGGGTCCCTCCCCACTGGTGTTTGTCACATTGGGATAGAGCGATGTTTTCCAACTCCAGTCCTCAAAGACCCTCCAACAGGTCATGTTTTCAGGATTTCCCACAGATGAAATGGCTGCGGTAAATATTAAGGCAGATAAACTGATCAAATCACCTGTGCAAAAAAATGGAAAGCCTGAAAACATAACCTGTTGGGGGTCTTTGAGGTCTGGAGTTGGGAAACATTGGGATAGAGCAAGAGTCAACAGTCCTGAGTAAGATCCAAGTAGAGCTTGCCCATAGCTTCCTCTTTTAGCGCACTGTGGTCAAACACACCATATTAGTAGTGAAAGGAGAATTATCAGGTGATGGGCAGTTAAAGAAGAACTGCAGTCTGCTCACATAATTTGTAATAAAAACATCTTTGCCATTCTGAAGCTTCCCTCCAACCACTGTGCATATTATTTTATATATACTGTGGTTCTGTACTTGCCAAATATGCCGCAGAAATCTCTCTCCACTAAGTCTGGCTGCAGCCATTTTAACCGTGGGCATCTGAAGCTGCTGCCTGTTCACGTCTTGGATTTACACAGACACACACCACCAGCTCTGCAGCCCTGCAGCTCTCATTGGCCCTCTTATGACTCATCCCCCCTCCCTTCTTGGCAAACTCTCACAAGAGTATGAGAGAGAGAGAGCTGTGCATGCTGTCATACTCCTAGGCTTATGACCAAACAAGAAAGAGGAAGTGGGCTGTATAAGGGATTTACTGGCAGAAAAAAAAGTTTTACTATCCAAAGTTAAAACAAGGGCAGAAGATTTAATAGAAGGAAAGTTGAAAAAAATGACTGTAGAGCCGTGAGCTAACTATGGGTTCACTTTAAGGCTGTGCTGACATGTTGTACACAGAGCCCAGGGTTTCACAAAAGATCTCCCCCAGTGTACATCATTCTTGGGACAGACCATCGCTTTATGCAATGTAACCTTATTTCATATATCACCACGAGTGGCAGTGCAGACAGGAAATACAGTAAGTCAAACAACTGCATCTGAGCACCACAAACCAAAAACACTATCTAATTCATTTTTAATATTTAAAGACAACTCACCCATCCATCCATGTCTCCATGCCTTATTTTGTTGAGAAATCACTTTGAAAAACACCCCCTAGCATTTCTGGCCTTGGCCATCTTGAGTAAGGGCAAATGATTCATGTAATAATTACTTCCTGGAATCCATCTGCCCTTAGCTCAGTCATGCAAGCAGGAGAGGGTGTGCTTAGTTGAGAAAAACCCTCCTCTCCTTCTGAAGACTCCTGGGATGTATGACATCATTTGCCTAGGCCTGGAAACCAGGAAGTAACTGAACAAATGTAAAAGAAAAGTTAAAAACTTGTAAATATGATATACGTTCCTGTCTACTTACTAATGCTAGCAGCATAAAGATTAAAAATAGTCAGGGTTGATTGAGAGAGTGAAATTCCACTTGAACAACACAGAGAGAGTATAAATGCTGATTTTAGAGACTCTACTACAAAAAAAACAATTCTATGTATCTGTAACAAAAACTACTAGAACTATTAGATTTACTTCTGCAAACTGTTGATCATCATTCCTCTTCAATCCATTGAGACCCTATGAAAACTAGTGGTCAGTGAACTATTCCTACACAGTATTAAGCACACAGACTCTGTGTGGCATTCCAATGAATAGCTTTGTTTTACAAAATGACTCCACAAATTTAGAAAAATGCTCAATTTACCTAAGGCAGGCCATACAAGGTTTGAACCATGTATGGGCAGGCTGAATGTACCAAGTTGATCGAACTATCAATCAACTTGGGTAGTGTACAACCAGCATGCCAGGTTTTTCCTGCGATTATCGCTAGTGGCTGCTATAGCCACCAGCAATAATCACTGTCTTCTCCGGGCGGGGGCAGCTTCCCCAATCCTCCTTCGTAGGGTTGCCACCTTTTCTTCAAGCCAAACCAAAACACTTTAATGGCCTGGGATGCCGCAAGGAGAGCATGCCGCAGCAAACAGTGGGTGTGGCCAAATTGCTCTTGCTGACATCATCGTCCTGCCCCCCAGTGATGCTAAACCAGCCCCCACACAGCCACCCAAAGCTTCAACAGATCTGTGTGTGAATATCTTGGTTACTTGGGGAGCCACAGCTCAAGCTGAATAATGTGTCCGTGTTTCAGTCCTACTGAACTGGGACACATGATTCAAAACCTGGTGGCAATCCTACTCCCCCACCCCCCTGCCAGAGAAGACAATGGCGTGGCAGGAGGGATTCTCACATCAACACTGTATGTGTTGATGGGCAGAATCAAGTGGATTTCACAGGTTGCAGGAAAGAAATTCGCTCCATGTATGGCCGGCCTTACTGATATTTTAATTGCTGATCATGCAGCTATATCTAACATATTCAAACCTTCCACACTAACTCTTTCTGTAACTCTTAATCTTTCCTGTAACTCTATAGCTAATACGCTTAAGAAAACTCAACTCTTGTTTGGTCTACCACATTGAAGACAAACCATTCCTGTGCCAAAGATGCCAATGCAGAGGTCCTAGGGCCAGAATTTACTGCTTTGTCAAAAACTTCTGTATAACCCTTGGAATATTAATCAGAGTGATCCAAAATGGGGACATCTGGGGGTGGTTAGCATGTGATGGTGGTATGTTTAATGGACAATATTTTAACAACTAAGAACTGGGTGGATGGGTAAGCTTGCTCTATGTGGCCACCAAACAAGCATTCTAAGGAATGATCATTATGTAGCACCCTCTAGGTAGGTAGGTGCTAAAGTGAGGATTTTTAGAAAATTTAGGCAGGCCTAGCTGGTACTGGGCCTGTTTGTTATCATTCTGGGCTGGGAGTGGCTCAGGGTAGAGCTGAGTGACTCACAGGTGGTGTCATCAGGACCTCCCACTTCTTTCCAGAAGCTTCTGGAGTTTTCTGGGGAGAGAGGTGGAGAGGGGAGGTAATTGGTGGCAAACCACCTGAGGTAATTTAGGGAGCCTTGACCAATCCCCAACCTGGATTGGCAGGGGGCAGGCCTCCTTAAATACCCAGGGTCAGCCCAGCTGAGGAGCAGTTGTCAGTTGGAAGAGCTGGAGTAAGAGTGTGTGGAGGCTGTCGGGGCCCATGGGGAGCTCCCCAATCTGGGACCCTGGGCTGGTGCTCGGGTGCATTCAGGAGTGAAGAGATCCTGTAAGAGTGGCACATGATAGAGCAAGTAGAGGACAGCAGGAGAGAACACTGCTAAGGCCCCATTCACACCTGGTCGTTTTGTAGCTTGAAGCCTGAAGCTACAAAACGCTGGAGGGGAAAAAAATCAATGATTCTTTATGGAGATGGTTCACATCTCCACTCAAAAGCCTGAAGCCAAAAGCCTGAAAACGCCTGAAGCTCAAACAAGTTCTGGAAGTATTTTTGCAGCTTGATTTGGGCGTTTTTCTACTTTTTACATTGGCGACCTTTTGACCTGTACAAAAACGCGGTAAAAATCGTGGCAAAAATTGCTGCAAAATCGCGGTAAAAAACGCATGTATTTCTGCCTGAAAACGTTACTCCAAGGTGTGAATGCAGCCTTAGAGTATCCAGGGAGGACAACTGGTCACAGCAAGTGAGGTGCTGGTGAGTGAGGCACAGTCGGAAGGCCTAGGGAGGCACACCTGAGAGAAGTGGGGGATTGCAGTTTGAGATGGTGCAGAACCAGAAGAGAGGAATGTGGAAAGGGCAGTGGAGAGAGGTCATTGCAGCCGGGCTGGCTGGAAGGGCCTGAAGAGAGCTATCTGGGATTGACAGGGATCAGTAGATCTCTTACATGCCGCCTGTCAGAACGGGGAACCGCCGTGTTTACTTCAGCAGTTCTCCGTTCTTTGCCTCTGGCAGCTCATCGCGGCTCGCCGGCAGACATCGGGTCTGCCTGAGCCGCGGACACACTCCTCCAGCGCTCGCACCCCCTAGCTGCCTGTCCGAAAATCGCCGTCTATTTACAGCGATTCGCGAGACAGCTCCACACTGCTGCAGTAAATATGCTGCGCACGGTGTGGAAGTGGTTAAGCTTTGACAAAAAAATCTGGAAGCTAATTGGTTTCTATACAGCTGCACCAGATTTTGCACTCTCCAGTTTTAGTAAATCAGTCCTACTGAGTCCAATGAGGTGGGAAAGAGGGAGCAGCTCTGCTGCTGTTGGGTATAGCGCTGGATTGAGATTGGGCTCAGGGAAGTGTTTAGGGGAGCAGGGGGGAGCTGCACTTAAAAGGTTTATTAACTTAATGCAGAGAATGCACTAAAAAGAGGAGTTCCACTCGTTTTTAGGTTTATTAAAAGTTAGCAGCTACAAAAAGTGTAGCTCCTGACTTTTAATAAACAGGCACTCACCTGTCCTGGGCGCGCACTGCACATGCGAGAGTTGCGCTGCACTGTGTCAATGGCCAGGCAATCTTCTGGGACCTGTGACATGTCCCAGAAGATTGCAGGGAGGGAGGGGTCACCTAGGGGGAAAGGAGGAGTCGCCTAGGCGACCAGACCAGGAAGTGGGGGTGAGGTACCTGTCTCTACTGGGTCCCCCCCCCAAAAAAAAATGACATGCCAATTGTGGCATGTCAGGGGGCAAAGAGTATTTAAAGCGGAAGTTCCACTTTTGGGTGGAACTCCGCTTTAAGGTAAAAAATCTTTAGCCTTCACCACCACTTTAATAGCTAGAAGGTGTGCACAACTGTTTTTTCTCTCTAGTCATTTGTAGGTTTTTAAAGTGGTTGTAAACCCCGCTTTGTTATTTTTACCTACAGTAAGCTTATAATAAGGCTTACCTGTAGGTAAAATGAATATCTCCTAAACGTGCACAGTTTAGGAGATATTCACCCTTCATGAAGCCGCTGACGTCAGCGTCACATGCGCTCTGAATGTCTGGCATACCATGCTGGATCTTCAGAGCTTCTTGCCGGAACTGAGGGCTCCCGCGCATATGCACAGGAGTGACATCATCACGGCTCCAGCCACTCACATCGCTGGAGCCTGCAAACCCGGAAGAAAGGCCGGGGGGAGGGGGACATGTCAGCCCTCTCAGCTGTGACTGGGCGCCACTGGGTGGGCTTCATTCTAAGGTAAGCATTTCATATGTGATGCATACTAGCACATTATGGCATTGTCTTGCAGATTTTTTATTTTTATTTTTTTTTCAGCGGTTTACAACCACTTTCATATCTGGAAGGTGGTTGCAACTTTTTTTTAAATGTTGTCCTTGTACAATTTT
This sequence comes from Glandirana rugosa, assembly GCA_018402905.1. NCBI lineage: Eukaryota > Metazoa > Chordata > Amphibia > Anura > Ranidae > Glandirana > Glandirana rugosa. The sequence goes on along the minus strand of BLSH010177566.1, from coordinate 504,670 downwards.
ATTGTTTCTAAATGTCTTTTTCTAAGGAAATATGCTAACACATAAAAGCATACTTTCAGCCAGTAAATCAATGTCAAATATTTTGGGAAAAATGTGCAGGAGTATTAGATATTCTTAGAATCTTTCCTTTTACAGTAAACTTTCAGAGCATTTCTCTCAGCACAAAACCAAATAAACATCCAATTGCACTGCAGCTTGGTATTTTTATTAGATCTCACAAAGTATGATGACAGATTAGAATGTACACGTCTTTTTTTTTAAGTATTAAGCTTGAAATGCATGTTGAGAAATCTTTGAGAAGTTAAGTTTGATATACTACAAGTTCTCAGCTCTTTAAGCTGTTAGGTCGTTGTCCATATGATTCTAGACATTGTACTCTGAATCTTTGAAATTGAAGATGTGATTTCATAATAGGCTGGGTGTAGGCAGGTGCAGTCTGCTTTCTCCACTGCAGATGGCGCTCAATCACAGTGGCAATGCAGAGGGAGAAGGAGTCAAGAGGAGCCTGGTTCCTCTGTGGTTTCCTGGGTTACTGATCCAGTTGGATGCTGGTAGCCCATGTGACTCTGGCGGCCATCTTTGGTCAGGCAGAGTCTTTCTAAGACCCTGGCTCTTGAGTTGTGCACTTGTAGTGTGTGGATAGTGTAGGGACAAGTCACCCATCTGCCAGAGACAGTCCGTGTCACGCTTACCCCTCATGTAAGGGGTCAGACACTACAGCCAACCTCTGTGTTCTTCACCTATAGCAGCCCACTTTTACCATAAGGCCAGCAGGCTTACTGGTACTTGGTTGCCCCCAGGTCTTATACACAATGCTATAGTGTCTGGCCACTACGCAGGGGGAGGCGCAAACTAAGCAAGTTGGTAGAGTGGTTCAATGACAGTCCCGGTAGAAGGCAGGCAAGGTTCAGAATAGTCAGGGTCAATCCATATTCAAAAGGCAGGCAGAGTGCAGAGAATAGTCAAATTTCTGATCCAATGTCGTCAACAAGGTAATCCAAACAGCAGAGCAGGAAAGATAAACAGGGAGTTTGAGCATATGTAACCAGCACTATCACAAGCATGAGACTGCAGGCTTGGCCGGCTTAAATCAGGTTTGGTCTCCACTCAGAGACTGGCCACATCAATCACCTTTCAGGTGGACAAACAGACCGTGATGCTTCATAGCCAATAACAGGATGCTGGAATGAGACCAGCAGCTGTCATGGAACAGGAGCGTACATGCTCCTGACAATCCGCTTCTCTTAGTGGAAACCTCCGCACGTGGACTTCGACCAACTTTGCAGCATTCTCCCCTCCAGACAAATGCTGCCAGCTGTCCTCATCCGTGAGTTTTCCTGGTTGGGCTTCCTTCTGCTGGGCTTGTTGTGAACTGTTTTGCCTTTACTACAGTTCTTTCAATTGCACCTGGACTGAGTGGGTGTTATTGCAACCGCACCATGCGGCACTCACCCACATGGGGGAGGGGAAGATTACAGGAGGGATTTTCTTAGATGTGATGGCTGCATTTTTTTTTATGCTTTCTTTCTTGTATTTTCATGATCTGGCCAGTAAGTCTGTGTTTTTTCAACAGAACATGCTGTCCTAAATCATAGCACTTAGAGAATTGAGACAAACCATTTACCATTGGAAGGGGTGCTTACAATGATCAGCTTTTATTTATTCATGTAAAACCTTTATCCCAAATAGGAAAATCTGTTGCTGTAACAACTTAAAAATATTAGCTGGAATTTGGCTTCAATTTATTTGTCTATTTAACCACTTCCCGCCCGCTATATAACAGAATGATGCGCACAAAGTTATCCTGGCTGGACGTCCTATGACATCCAGTAGGATAAGCCGCGATCGCCCACTTGCGGAGGCACGCAGAGCGGTGATCGTTGGTGTGGTGTATCACCGATCTCGGTAAAGAGCCTCTGACGTAGGCTCTTTACCATGTGAGCAGCTTTGTCAAATCACAGTTAATCACAGCGTAAACAGGAAGAGCCTTGTATCGGCTTTTTCTCCACTTGCGCTGACAGACTGATTGATTATCAGTGCAGACCCCGGATCCACTACGCAAGGCCTCGGCTTTGCGGCCTAGTCCGCGGTTCGCTGCCATATTGCCAGACGCTGAGACATCTGCGGCCCCATCTGTCACTGGCAAATCCTCCAGCTACCCCGCTACAGAGCCGTCTACTCTGCACTGCCAAGACTCAAGGCTTTGAGGAAAGAGGGGACCAGGTAGGAGCTGCGGCCTCCCACGATCCGCGTGCCACCGCCATCTTGTCCCCTAGGCCTGATCTCCGTCCTCCTAACGGGGAGAGAACATATCTGCACCTGCACTGCCCTCACCAGCAAGGACTACTGCCTCTGTCCCCCTGGCCGTCTGATCAGTAGGAGAAGGAAGTCGGCGGGGGTAATTTGGCTGCACAGAACTGAGGCCTGATTTCAGCTGGGAGCCTGCGGCATCTATAAAGGTCACTGCCGGGTGAGTGCTCCCAATACTACCTGTCCTGCTCTGTGCGTGAGTGACCTTGCACCCCTGGGTGGCCGGTGTGATTCTCCCTACAGGGAACTTCCTTTATAACTCACAGCTGCAGCCGCCTCTCCCACACTAGTGTCTCCTATTTACCTGCTTTTCCCTTTTGTATATATACTGCTTGGCTGGAGAGTGGAAAACGTGTACACTTTTGCGGCGGCGGAATGATGGTTAAATATGGTCCACCTGCGCCTGCTTCGGCAGCGGACCAGCTAGCCAAGTTTAGAAGGAAGGAGAATACGGGTGCCGCAGCAGGCCCTGAACATGCACCGCAACCCCAAGCGCATGCAGTCTCTCCTACATTGTCACCACAGGGGGTGAGTGCATCTGGACCAGATATCTTTGCTACGCAGGATGAGCCCCATATGGTGTTGGATACCCCCTTTAGCCCTACAGACAGTACCGCTTCTGGACCATCTGTGCAGGGTCGTCTTTAATATTGATTGGACCCTGGGCAAATATTTTCTTGGGCCCCCCATGCAATTTCACTCTCCACCTGCTCTGAGACGTACAATAAATAGCAACTAGACTCAAAATCAGTTTACTGAATCAGATCAGCAGTGATTTTGATTGGTTGCCAGAGGTTACAGCATATCATTACCACTTACTGACTGGTTGCTAGAGGTTACAGCACACATTACGGCTCACTGATTAGTTGCTAGAGGTTACAGCACATGATTTATGCTTGTTGATTGGTTGCTAGAGATTACTGTACATCAATACTGCTCACTGATTGGTTTCTAGAGGTTACTGCACATCATTACTGCTCACTGATTGGTTGCTAGAGGTTACTGTACATCAATACTGCTCACTGATAGGTTGCTAGAAGTTACTGCACATCATTACTGCTCACTGATTGGTTGCTAGAGGTTACTGCACATCATTACTGCTCACTGATTGGTTGCTAGAGGTTACAGCACATGATTTATGCTTGTTGATTGGTTGCTAGAGATTACTGCACATCAATACTGCTCACTGATTGGTTGTTACAGCACATCATCTCCTCACTGCCTGCACACCATGGACTGGGGAGCGCAAAGTCGCTTTCCTGACACCACAGATATCTGCTGCCCTTTAGCAGATACACAGCAGTGCCATCAATTATTATTGACATCTGCTGACATGCACTGTGGAATTTCAAGCATGCTTTGTCTCTCCAGTGGGCAGCATTCAGTATAGGTGACGGTGGATATGACCTCAGGGGGGCATGACATACATATGAATACCACCTTTGTTTACATATCAGTGCAGCTGGCCACCACTATTTACATATAAATGTTGCCTCTGTTTATAAATCAATGCCGGTTATTTACATGTAAACATAGGGCCTGCAGGTGAGTCATCTGTACACAACAATAGGGCAGAGTTGAGTAGCTTTAGTAGCAACACTTAGATACCGGGACACAGCACAGGACTAAAATTTCAAGGGACAAGGGAATTTAAACCAGGATAGTTGGCAAGTATGAGGCAGCTGCTTTGGGCCCCACAACAATGACAGGACCCAGGGCAGCAGCCTCTTTTGCCCTGCCTTAAAGACGGCCCTGCATCTGTGGCAGAACCCACACTGGCTGAGATTATGTTGGCTATTCAAGATTGTAAAACCTCACTATCACTGCAAATTGAAACTATCCGCCTTGATAACTCCCTGCTGAGGCAGGATGTACAAACTTTGAGGGAGAGAACAGAGGCTGCTGAGGAACGTATTAGTGCCTTAGACGATGCGGTCCAACCACTATCAGCCTCTGTGCAGGCGAACACCAACGAAATGGCGGCTCTTCGTGCAAAACTTGATGACCTGGAGAATTGTTCCAGGAGGAATAATCTCCGCTTTGTGGGGTTTCCAGAGCGGTCAGAGGGTCCCCGACCTGAACGGTTCTTACAATCATGGCTGTGTGATGTGCTGGGAGTTGAACACCTGTCCCACACATTCCTTATCGAGACAGCGCACCGCACTCCACCACGTGCGCCAAATCCTGGAACTCCGCCACGTTCCCTGATCGCACAAATCCTTAATTTCCAGGACAAGGTGACAATTCTACGCCCGGCCAAAGAAAAGGACCCACTCCAATACAATGGTAACACAATATCTGTATATCCTGATTTCTCTGCAGATGTTCAGCGGCAACGTATCTCCTTCTTTGCGGTTAAAAATCGTCTTAGACAAGAAGGCCTGCAATATGCCATGCTTTTCCCTGCTAAATTAAGAGTCACCTGCTCAATTTTACAATAACCCTAAGGAAGCTATGGCCTGGCTTGACGATCGCTTTGGCCAGCAACGTAGGAGGGGGTGCACAGGACAATAAAGGAGGCCATCCCATTGCTATCCGCATGTAAACGGGTGTCTTGCCGGAGCCCGGGTTACACTTATGTATGGACTCAGATTGAGCTCAGCGATGTGCTCCCTTGCTTGGTATCCTTGGGCAGGGCTGCCGTTGAGCACCTGCTATTGCATCTAGAATTATAAAATGAATGATAGCGGTAAATCGATGTGAGGTAAGCTTTCACATACACCCTGACTCTTGTGATTCGGCCTCTGTACCGACACCATAAACTTTTAATTGGATTATCCTGGCCTCATACAAATCCTGGTATGTGAATAAGCCTGTGGGAACATTCACCTAACTGAGTCAGTAGCCGGACTGTGTTAAATTGGTGTACACCCAAGAGGGGCTGCACCATTCCCAAACCCTTCCTTCTTTCTTGAGTATTCTCCTAACTTGTACAGATATGCCTGTGGCTACCTAGCCGTCCTAATACACCAAACTTCCCCTTCAGAGGCACAGGCTATGTTGCATCGGAGCTCAATCTCTACACCACTAACCCCATCCCATTGAATGGCGAAGCCACAGGAACTGTTTTCTGTTTGTTTTTTTCTTTTTGGGTTTTTTGTTGAACTTCTGGTTGGTTCGTGATCCAAGCTCTCTAAGTTGGGGGTGGTTGAGCAGGGTGGGTTGGGGGGGTACGACTGTATTTCTATAAACCTTTTATGGTTAGTTGGGTTTTTTATACACTGTCATTTGCTTTTCCTTTTATACAAGCAAGACTCTTTGTTTCCCTAGACTGCCTGTGGTTATACTCAAATACTGCTATTTGGTCTGATCATTATAATGTTGAATCTTACAATGATCCTTATATTGTAGAATGTGTTTTGCATATTATAGATGGCTAAACCACTTAAAATTATTTCCTGGAACGTACGAGGGGCAAACTCACCTCACAAGCGGTCCTTGATCTTCTCATTCCTCAAACGACACCAACCACACATTCTTTGTCTTCAGGAGACGCATTTAGTTAAAGATAGGCTACACACACTTAAACGAGCATGGGTGGCCTCCTCGTACCATGCCACCCACACTAAATACTCCAGGGGTGTTTCCATCTTAGTGGCCAAATCATTGCCAGCTGAAATTATATCAGTAAAAACGGATCCAGATGGCCGGTTTATAATACTTACTATGCAATTGGCCAGGGTGACCTTCACTCTGGTTAATGTTTACGTACCTCCCCCATTCACCCCAGATCTCCTCTCCAAACTGTCTCTTCTCCTAGTCTCCAGAACCTCTGGGCCACAGCTGTATGTAGGGGATTTTAATGCTGTTCTTGACCCCTCACTGGACCGCTTGGGAGGTAGTGGTAAATCATGCCCCTCTTTTGTAGAATGGGCGGGAGCCTACAATCTTACCAAGTTGTGGCGGTGGAAGCACCCCACCGAATGCCGATATATCTGACTCCTTTCACACCATGTCTCGTATTGACCTGGCGTTTGCTACACCCGATGCTCTCCCGCTGCTATCGTCAGTATCTTACCTGCCTAGAGGGGTGTCTGACCACGCACCTCTGGCGGTGGACCTCCTCCTCTTGCCTGCACAGGGGCCCACTATGTGGTGCATGAACCCGCAATGGCTGGAGGACGAGGTTGTGCAGAGGTCCTACGGGAAAGACATTGTGGACTACTGGAGGCTTAACCGAGGGTCTACTAACCCCTCCAATGTCTGGGAGGCATCCAAGGCTACAATGAGAGGTGCCTTTATGTCTATCATGGGTGTCCTACGTAAAAACACTATACAATGCACTAAGGAATTAGAGGAAGCATTGGTAGCTGCTGAGGCGGAGTATGTGGCTCACCCTGACCCCCTAGATGTGATTTGTGGCTGTCCAGACGTAGAGAATATGAACTTAAATTGTTAGACCTAACCCAAAAACATATGTTACATGTGACACACAAAAATTCTTTGAGCATGGTAACAAGGCCGGATGGCTTTTAGCCTACCTAGTTCAACCGGACCGTACCCCTATTGCTATCCCCCGGATCCTCACTTCCCAGGGGGGGATTAGCGATGCCCCACAAGACATTATGGACGTATTTTTGTCCTTCTACAAAGACTTGTATACCACAAGGGCCCACTATTCAGACACGCACCTGACTGAATACCTTACACGAATCCTAATCCCGCATTTGACTGACTAGGAGGCGGAAGATTTGGAGGCCCCCATTACGGTGGAGGAAATTAAAGTGGCAATCTCACAACTTCCTAATCATAAATCCCCAGGCTTAGATGGCTTTCCGGCCGAATGGTATAAGAAATTTAACGTGCGAATTAGCTCTCTCCTCCTTAATACCTATAATGAAGCCTTACAAAGGGGAATCCTCCTGCCATCTATGAGGGAAGCATTAATTGTACTACTATTAAAACCCAGAAAGGACCTGCTACTCTGTGACTCCTACCGCCCCATATCCCTCATAAACGTGGATGTTAAAATCCTTGCTAAAGTGCCTGCTAACCGTCTCAACCTAATAATTAAAAAACTGATAGGATGTGGCCAGAGGGGTTTTATACCTGGAAGGTCCCCTAGAACAAACATACGCAGACTGTTCCATAACCTACAATATCCACATGACTGTACACCCACTAGAGTAATTGTGTCACTCGACACTAAAAAAGCCTTTGACAGCGTGGAGTGGCCCTACTTATTTAAAGTTCTGGAGAGATATGGCTTTGGTCCACGCATGATAGCCTGGATCAGACTCCTATACTGCTCCCCAATAGCCCATATTAGAGTTAACTCCAGGGTGACAGAGGCGTTCCCGATTACCAGGGGGACTAGGCAGGGGTGTCCTTTATCCCCCCTCCTGTTCACCTTGGTCATGGAGCCACTCGCCATACAGATCTGTAGTACTCCCCAAATAAAAGGCCTTCCTATTGGGACTATAGAAGAGCGTATTTCACTATATGCTGATGATACGCTAGTGTACCTGGCTGACCCACAAGACTCTCTTAAAAAACATGCTATCTCTTATTAACACTTTTGGGGATTATTCGGGATTCAGGGTGAACTGTGAAAAATCTACCCTTTTCCCCTTAGACCAGGCAGCCGTACCATTAATCTACGCGGGGTCAGAACTACAGGTTGTCTCTTCATTTAGGTATCTGGGCGTGATGGTACAATTACCACTCTCTCAGTACATTACGAATAACGTATGCCCTCTACTAACACAACTGCAGGAATGCACTAAGCGATGAATGGATCTCCCGTTGGACCTATGGGCAGGGCCAACATCATTAAAATGATTTACCTCCCTAAGCTGCTCTATGTACTGGCCAATGCCCCTTGTAGGGTGCAAAAATCGATTTTTAAATGCATCGATTCCATATGCACTACATTCCTATGGCAGGGCAGATCACCTAAAATAGCCCTAGAGACACTACGACTTCCCTCTCATCTAGCTGGCCTGGCCTTTCCAAATTTTTACCTGTATTACCTGGCCTCCCACCTAGTATCCATCCACGATTGGCTACATCCCAACGAAACCTACGCTTGCACTAGTACAGAAGGGGCTATTGTCTCTTCTATGGAGACACTCCACAATGTAATCTATAGAGACCGTATCCCCAAAAGGCCAGGAGTAACTATAATACTTATGTCACTTTCTCTATTTTGGACAATTAAAAATAAATGTGCTCAAGAATCTTAGGGTGCCTCACCAAATATGCCCCTGTGGTTTAACAGTACCCTGAGGGAACTGGAGTCAATTCCGGACCCAGTGAGGTGGTACTCCAGAGGAGTTAAATACTTGTGTCAGCTCTTTGACACGTAGGGCTTCAAATCATTTCAACAACTACTGCAGAAGTTTGACCTCCCGAACTCCTACATATTTTATTACTATCAACTGAGGCATGCAGTCAGAGCGCAATTTGGTACCTTAGCTAACCCACTCAGTATGCCCCCACTAGAGAAACTGCTAAGGGACCCAGCCACCACTAAGCTCATTTCCACATACTATATGTCCCTAGCTATGGACAATAACCCTAGATTTCAGACTGCCCAAACTAACTGGTCTACTATGGATACGCAACTCACAGATGAGGACTGGTCGGAATTTGCAGAAACCTTTAAATCATTGGTCATCTCCTCTAGAGACCGAGTTATTCAAATTAAGGTCTTCCACCAATCTCACCTGACCCCTCATAGGCTTTATAAAATGGGCTTATCATCCACGGACACATGTTTTAGGGGATGCGGTCAACAAGCAGATTTCATGCATTGCTTATGGACATGCCCAATAGTACAGAATTTCTGACGGGAGAATGGCTCTTTCATCTCAACATTATTAACCCCAAGAATTGCCTCCTCTGAATTTTTGGAGACTTGTCTCTGTCGACCTCAGCAAGGAGACTTCTCCGTATCCTTTTCTTCTATGCAAAGAAGTCTCTTTTGCTGACGTGGAAGAGCTCTCAAACATTAAATAGAACATTATGGTTGAAACTGATAAATGACGCATTACCCTTGTATAAAATTACATTTGATCTCAGGAAACGGAGTAAGAGATTCTATACGGTTTGGGGTAGATGGTTGGCTAGTCCCCTTACGTTGTGCCCCCCTTTACCGTGAGGCCTATCGTTGCTTAATCTGCCCGAGGTCAATACTGACCTGCTCAGTCCACCTCAGCTGCTATTATGTTAAGTTATACTCTTAATGGACTCCAGCCTAGCCAATTGCCAGTATAGCCAGGTACTATATACTGAAAAGTTATGATTGGGAAACTCTATTGACTATGTACAAGTTGCTAACATTTTGTATTTGCTTGTCGGATATTATACCCATTGGGTGGGTGGTTGTTTGTTTTTTTCTTTTTTTTCTCTATGTAATGTTTAACCACTTCAGCCCCGGAAGGATTTCCCCCTTTAGGACCAGAGCCCTTTTTGCGATTCGGCACTGCGTTGCTTTAACTGACAATTGCGCGGTCGTGCGACGTTGTACCCAAACAAAATTTGCGTCCTTTTTTTCCCACAAATAGAGCTTTCTTTTGGTGGTATTTGATCACCGCTGCGTCTTTTCTGATCGCCACTATAAACAAAAGAAGAGCGACAATTTTGCAAAAAAACCCCAAATTTCTTACTTTTTGCTAAAATACAAATCCAAAAAAAAATATAAAAAAACATTTTTTTTCATTGGTTTTATATTCTTCCTCATATTTGTGATAAAAAAAAATCGCTATCGGCGTTTATTGATTGGTTTGCGCAAAAGTGGTCGCGTTTACGGATGATGAGAATTAATTTCTGGGGTTTTTTTTTTTTTTTTTACTAGTAACGGCAGCAATCTGCGATTTTTAGCGGTACTGCGATATTTCAGCGGACATGTCGGAACCATTTTGACACTTTTTTGGGACCATTGGCATTTATACAGCGATCAGTGCTATAAAAAATGCACTGATTACTGTGTAAATGTCATTGGCAGTGAAGGGGTTAACCTGCAGGGGGCGCTCTAAGGGTTAACTGTGTTCCCTGGGCGTGTTCTAACTGTGTGGGGACTGCCCTAGCTGGGAAAGGGAAGTGATCACAGCCTCCATGTAGAGGAAGCCTGTGATCACAGCACTTCCCCCCTCACAGAACGGAGGTCCGTGTTTACTTACACGGACCTCCGTTCTTTCACTCCAGGGGGGGCATCCCTGGTGGCCGGCGGAGATCGAATCCGCCGCACCCGCTCCCTGGCCCTCCCCGGACACAGTGAGCGCGCAGGCGCGCCTCCGGCGGCGCTCGCACGCTCACTGGGCTCGATCTCGCAGCCGCCGTCATATGACGGCGATTCGCGCAATAGAGCCACCTTGTCACCGTCAAATGCCGATCAGCGGTCGGCAAGCGGTTAATCAATAAAAATATCTTTAAAAAAAAAGAAAACTGTCATAGAACACGAAATAAAGGTCCACTCTACTAGTTAGGGCTATGTTCAGGGTTGGCCCTACCATGGGTCCCAGTGGGTCCATTGGATCCAGGCAGCACTTTGAGAGGGGCAGCAAATTGAACTACAGCCACCTCTCCTTCTCTTCTATTTGCCCAGAAAATTGATGAACAAGATTTTTTTTCCAACAGTTTTTTGTGTCATGATGACAACTGCACCTTGGGCTGCTCCCCCTGCCCCTATACTACCCTAGCATAGGTGTGCACAGCCTATTGCATTAGGGTGTGCACCACAAGGCGCAAACAAACACGTGTGTGTGTGTGTGTGTGTGTGTGTGTGTGTGTGTGTGTGTATATATTTCAGAAGGGCAGAGATCAGAGTCAGTAGTTTATTTTTATTTTATTTTTTTTAACAATTTTGTTTTTTATTATTTTTTACAATATTATATTTTATTTTTTTTTTTTACAATGTTATTTAGGAGCCCTGCTGGGGGTCTACTCAGACCCCTGATGTCTCACTTTTGAGCCAGAGAAAGGGACTAAGGACAGAGATTCCCCAGTCCCACCTGCCACCCTATGTGCACACGCCTATGTACCTTAGCCTGTCTATATACTACCCCATCCTGCCCTAGCCTGTCTATATACTACCCTAGCCTGCCCATATACTACCCTAGCCTGTCCATATAATGCCCTAGCCTGTGTATATACTGCCCTAGCCTGTCCATATACTACCCTAGCTTGCTCCTATACTGCCCTAACCTGCCCCTATACTGTCCTAACCCGCCCCTTGGAATTGAATATAACGGTATGTCATATAATTTTGCATATAGACAGGGTGATGTTGCATGTAAATCTGACTTCCTGATAAATTGAATTCTAGTGTTAATTCTTAGGATATAAAATAATGGATGTAGGGGCATTTTGGTTGGCGTGATTTCTTTGGGGGGGGGGGGGGATTGGGGCAAAGA
>BLSH010177566.1:469112-492994 GCA_018402905.1 Glandirana rugosa | reverse complement strand
AATTCTTAGGATATAAAATAATGGATGTAGGGGCATTTTGGTTGGCGTGATTTCTTTGGGGGGGGGGGGGGATTGGGGCAGCATTTCATTCTTGGACCCAGGCAGCACAATGTCTTGGGTCAGCCCGGCTATGAGGTTGCAGCAGAACATTAATGTTTGTACGTCGTATGTAGAAATTTCATCTTGCCCTTTTTTAGGAATATCTTCAATCTCTAGCTGTTGTTCACTTGTGCATGAAATGCTAAAAGTTATAGCAAGCATCCTTTATAAGACCTGCTATACAGCACTTTCTCCACCCACTGTCCCCATAATAGCCCCCAATGTCTATTGTAGAAGCGGTACAGAAAAGACTCTGGCAGATATAAATGTAGTGCTGTCAGCTTTCCATACCATTTGCGATACTTGACAGCTCTACCACTTAGCACTTTTTATCTTGTTTTTTTTTTTTTTTTTCACTTAGCAAGAATAGACGCTAGCAAGCTTGATATATGAAGGATTTTCTAAATCTTGATTTAATAGAAAAAAAAATGAAATCTGGGTTGATACAGACATCACCCAGAAGGAGTGATATACAGTGCATCCGAAAAGTAGTTACAGCGCTTCACTTTTTACACATTTTTCGACATGTGCGATGTTGTACCCAAAGAAAAATTTTATCATTTTTTTCCCCACAAATAGAGCTTTCTTTTGGTGGTATTTGATCACCTCTTTTTTTTTTTTTTTTTTAACGCTATAAACAAAAAAAGAGCGACAGTTTTGAAAAAATAACTTTTTTTTTTCTACTTTTTGCTATAATAAATATCCAAAAATATATAAATATATATAAAAACTAATTTATTCATCAGTTTAGGCCAATATATATTCTTCCATGTACTTTTGGTAAAAAAATTCCAATAAGCATATATTGATTGGGTTGCACAAAAGTTATCGCGTCTAAAAACTATGGGAATGGATTTATGACATTTTTATTTATTTATTACTAGTAATGGCAGCGATCTGCGATTTTTATCTGGACTGCGCTTTTGCGGCGGACAGATCTGACACTTTTTTGGGACCAATGACATTTATACAGCAATCAGTACTAAAAATAGCCACTGGATTACTGTATAAATGTCATTGGCAGGGAAGGGATTAACCTGCAGGGGGCAATCAAGGGGTTAACTGTGTTCCCTCACTTTGTTCTAACTGTGTGGGGGCAGGGCTGGCAGGGACATAACAGATCTAACTGATCCCGATGACAGGGTTCAGTAGATCTCTGTTATGTCCCCTGTCAGAGCAGGGAACCGCCTTATTTACATTGGCGGGTCCCCGTTCTGCCTCTCTTTCAGGCGATCGCGGGTCGCCAGCAGACATCAAGTCCGCCCGACCCACGGGCAAGCCCACGCGGTCGTGAGGGCGCGTGGGGAGCGCACAAAGAGGCAGATGTCAGCAAAGTAGATCCACACTGTAGCCGTCAATCGGCTATAGAGTGGATCTGAAGTGGTTAAATTCATTATTTTCCTCAAAATTCTACAAACCATACCCCATAATGACAATGTGAAATATGTTTGTTTGAAATCTTTGTAAATTTATTAAAAATAAAAATCGAAAAAAAATCACATGTATATAAATATTCACAGCCTTTGCCATGACACTCAAAATTGAGCTCAGGTGCATCCTGTTTCCACTGTTCATCCTTGAAATGTTTCCACCTGTGGTAATTTCAGTTGATTGGATATGATTTGGAAAGGCACACACCTGTCTATATAAGGTCCCACAGTTAACAGTGCATGTCAGAGCACAAACCAAGCCATGAAGTCCAAGGAACTGTCTTTAGACAAGATTGTATCAACGCACAGATCTGGGAAAAGGTACAAAAAATAATTCTGCAGCATTGAAGGTCCTCCATCAATTGTAAATGGAAGAAGTTTGGAACCACCAGGACCCTTCCTAGAGCAGGCCGCACTGCCAAATTTAGAGATTGGGGAGAAGGACCTTAGTCAGAGAGGTGACCAAGGACCTGATGGTCACTCTGACAATCAGGCTTGTATGGTTAAGTGGCCAGATGGAAGACACTCCTCAGTAAAAGGCACATGACAGCCCATCTGGAGTTTGCCAAAAGGCACCTGAAGGACTCTGAGACCATGAGAAACAAAATTCTCTGGTCTGATGAATCAAAGATTGAACTCTCTGAAGGGCAAGCGTCCTGTCTGGAGGAAACCAGGCACCACTCATTACCAGGCCAATACCATCCCTATAGTGAAGCATGGTGGTGGCAGCATCATGCTGTGGGGATGTTTTTCAGTGTCAGGAACTGGTAGACTAATCAGGATCGAGGGAAAGATGAATGCAGCAATGTACAGAGTCATCCTTGATGAAAACCTGCTCCAGAGTGTTCTGGACCTCAGGCTGGGGTGAAGGTTCATCGTCCAACAGAACAACCCTAAGCACACAGCCAAGATAACAACGAGGTGGCTATGGGACAACTCTGTGAATGTCCTCAGGAAGAGCCCAGGCTTGAACCCTATTGAACATCTTGAGAGATCTGAAAATGGCTGTGCACTGACGCTCCCCATCCAACCTGATGGAGCTTGAGAGGTCCTGCAAAGAAGAATGGGAGAAACTGCCCACACCTAGGTGTGCCAAGCGTGTAGCATCATACTCAAAAGGACTTGAGGTTGTAATTGGTGCCAAAGGTGCTTCAATTTAATATTGAGCAAAGGCTGTGTGTGAATACTTAGGGTCCTTTCACACCAGCGGAGCCCATTTTGACAGGCTCCGCTGCTCAGCGGGGATCCGTCCGTTTATCCCCGCTGAGCCGGCGGATGACAGGACAGTCTCTGCATTCGTGCAGAGACTGTCCTGTCACAGCTCCATTCTCCTCTATGGAGAATCGGATGAACACGGACCTTCTGTCCGTGTTCATCCGATCCGATCCACCAGGCGGATGGAAAATAAGGTTTCCATCTGTCTGTATTTGGCGGATCGGAGCGGATCGGGTGTCAGCGGACATGTCACTGCTGACATCCGTCGCTCCATAGAGAGCATTGGAGCGTCCCGAATGATTCGCCCATGTGAAAGGGGCCTTATGTACATGGGATTTTTTTGTTTTTTATTTTTAATAAATATGCAAATATTTTGAATAAACTTCTTTCACGTCATTATGAGGGATTGTTTGTAGAATGCTGAGGAAAATAATGAATTCAATCCATTTTGGAATATGGTTGTAATATAACAAAATGTGGAAAAAGTGAAATGCTTCAAATACTTTCCGGATACAATGTGTTATGAACTTCCTTTGAAAGTGTTATTTATGCTAGCATAGTGGTTCTCCACCATGTCTTTATGAATTCCAGCAGGAACATACAAAGGGGCATATCGCGTCTAGCAGCGTTTCGTTTAAAGGCATTTGTTGTTTAAAAAAAAAAAAACGCTTCCAGATGCGAACGGGGCAAAACGCGGCTAAACGCAGCATGTAAAACGCAACTAAATGCCAGTTTTTAAGCGTCGGTTTCTAGCTGTCAAAAAATCATTTGGGAGAGGTTGAAAAAGCGTCCCGTGTACATTAAGCCATAGGGGTGGCACTCCACTGCCTCATCAGTGAACTAGTAAAGTTCACAAAAGCTGTATTTCTACATCCAAGAACACGTGCCCTTCTACATGATTTTTGACCAAGGGAGAAGGATTCCTTATTAACAGAACAGTTGGGGAATTCTGGGAACTGCTTAAGGTGTATTAAAGTGGAACTTAACACTCCCAATCAACATTGATTATTTTTAATCCTCATGCTTTTTTTTTGTATATTTCAGTTACTTCCTGGTTTCTTGCCTAGGCAAATGATGTCATACATTCCAGGAGTCTTCAGGATGGGAGGAGAGGAAGAGGGGTTTTCTCTCCTACATGCATGCTTGAGCTAAGGGCAGATGGATTTCAGGAAGTAAATGCTACACTAAAGGAGTTGTAAAGGCAGAAGGTTTTTTATCTTAATGCAATCTATGCAGAGCGGATACAGACACAGCCCGCTCTTCTCTATGGCGCAGGTGGATGGAAAAGGATCGTCTGTCTGTTTCCATCTAACTGTCATCCCATCCAATCCACTAGGTGGATGGGAAACTGATCTACATTCATCTGTTGTTGGCGGCTCGGATCAGATTGGTTGCCGGCGGGTGTCAGCGGACATCCGTCGCTCCGTAGAGCGTTATGAATGGTCAGATTGGGTCCGCCTGTCAGTTTATATATGAAAGGGGCTTTAAAATCATTAAGGACAGGGCATGCAATCCTTAGGATTTCTCACCATTCTGATGGAGAATACCTTTACTGTGGTGAAAGAGGGATGAGGGAGAGTTTTCTCTTATAGAAATGTGAGTGTGGTCTCAGGGGACAGCTGATAAACTGGTAGTCAGACACATTTTTTAGAGAAAGTGTTTATTGTTTTTTAGATAGATAATAAAGCAATCTGATCAATATATCAGATCAAAAGATAATAAAGCAAAATCTGTGGAGATTTTGTGATATCCACTTCCACACTGCGCACAGTATATTTACTGCGGCAGTGTGGATGTGTACTGGAAATCGCCGTAAATAGGCGGCGATTTGCAGAGTGGCAGCTAGGGGCCTGAGTGCGCCGCTGCACTCCGGAGGAGTGTGCCCGTGGCTCGGGCGGACCTGATGTAAACACGGCGGTTCCCCGTTCTGTCAGTGGGGACATAAGAGATCTACTGATCCCTGTCACTGGGGTCAGTTAGATCTCTTATGCCCCTGACAGCCCAGCCCCCACACAGTTAGAACATGCCTAGGGAACACAGTTAACCCCTTCCCTGCCCCCTGCAGGTTAACCACTTCACTGCCAATGACATTTATACAGTAATCAGTGGACATTTAAATTTCTGATCGCTGTATAAATGTCATTGGTCCCTAAAAAAGTGTAAAAAATGTCCGAAGTTTCTGCCCCAATATCGCAGTACCGCTAAAAATCGCAGATCGCCGCCATTACTAGTAAAAAATAAATAAATAAATAAAAACCCCAGAAATGAATTCTCATCATCCGTAAACGCGGCAACTTTTGTTCAAACCAATCAATAAACGCAGATTGCAAATTTTTTTACCAAAAATAGGAAGGAAGAATATAAATGGACCATAACCGATGAATGCATTTGTTTTTTTATATATATTTTTTTTTGGATTTGTATTTTACCAAAAAGTAAGAAATATTGTTTTTTTTTTCTCAAAATTGTCTCTCTTAATTTGTTTATAGTGGTGATCAGAAATGACGCAGAGGTGATCAAATACCACCAAAAGAAAGCTCTATTTGTGGGGAAAAAAGGACGCAAATGTTGTTTGGGTATAATGTCGCAGGACCACGCAATTGTCAGTTAAACGACGCAGTGCCGAATCACAAGAAGTGCTCTGGTCCTAACGTGGGAAATCCTTCCGGGGGTGAAGTGGATATAAAAATTTGCATTTTTTACATCTTTTAAATTATGTTAGCTGTGTTCCACCATCCCTTTCATCAGTTTGTATAAAACCTGTATTAATACATGAGTCCATATGTAGCACCCAATCATATAACTACAGCACTGTTGTAGCTATACGGTTTGTAACAAAGTATACGACAGAACAATCTGAACTGTGAGCTACAATTAGATCAATAGACAATCCTGGATTTGTACCAAGTGATCATGGATATTACAGCAGCAGACAGAGTGAGGTCAGAAACAAGCTGAAGTCAGCAATAGAAAGTCTAAATGTCAAGTCAAGGCAGCCAAGAGAAAAGGGAGACTGAAGGGTAAATCATACCAGGCTACAACAGAAAGCCCTGTAGGTCAAGGTTCAACATGCTAGGGTGCATGAAAAATCTTTCAGCAATGAATTTTGGGAGGGACTCACCTCTAAAGCTGTTTTGGTGCACCTAGGCAACTTCGTAGGCATGCACATATGTGAATGCATGCATGAATAAGGCAAGCTAGAACATACACTATATTGCCAAAAGTATTGGGACACTCCTCCAAATCACTAGATTCAGGTGTTCCAATCACCTTTATGGCCACAGGTGTATAAAATCAAGCACCTAGGCATACAGTCTATAAACATTTGTGAAAGGATGGGTCGGCCTCAGGAGCTCAGTGAATTTAAGCGTGGTACTGTGATAGGTTGCCACCTGTGCATTAAGTCCATCCGTTTAATTTCCTTGCTACTAAATATTCCACAGTCAACTGTTAGGCCTCATACACACGGGCGTATATAAAAAAATAAACAAAACGTCGGGCCCGACGTCAAGGAAAAAAAGGCGACGTTTTTCGGCGTTATGTATTGACGTTTTTCGGCGTTAGTGAGCGTCGGCGTCAATAGGCGTCAATAGGCGTTTTTTAAAACAAAATCATCCCTCTGCTATTTTTCAACCTAAAAACGTCGGCGTCAAAAAACGCCGGAAAACGCCGGTATAATAATAGGTGGCATATGGTGGCATATGTTGGCGTTTCTTGGCATATTGTGGCGTCGGCGTCAAAAAACGTCAAAATGTTACAGCCTCAGAACGCGATGGCCATGGGTTCTACTTTCTGCTCACTAACGCCGACGCCACCTACAGCTCAGAAACGCCGACGTTTTTATGGGGCCATTGACTAACATGGAGAGCTGCAAAAAACGCCAGAAAACGCCAGCGTCAAAAAACGTCCGTGTGTATGAGGCCTTAGTGGTATTATAACCAAGTAGAAGCAACTGGGAATAACAGCCACTCAGCTATGAAGTGGTAGGCCACATAAAATGATAGAGCGGGGTCAGCGCATGCTGCAGCTCAGCTGTCTGCAGAGTCAATAGCTCCTAGCTTTGTGTGGCCTTCAGATTAGCACAACAACAGCGCGTAGAGAGCTTCATGGAATGGGTTTCCAGGGCCGAGCAGCTGCATCCAAGCCTTACATCATCAAGTGCAATGCAAAGTGTTGGATGCAGTGGTGTAAAGCAGTGGTTCTCAACCCTGTACTCAATAGGGTTGCCACATCATCCCTTTAATCCAGGACACATATGAATTACACAGGTTCTGAGGCTAATCTAATGCAGATAAGGCACCAAGTGAGTTTAATTACCACCTTAATCAGCCACAGAACCTGTGTAATTAATATGTGTCCTGGATTAAAGGGATGATGTGGCAACCCTAGTCCTCAAGTACCCCCAACAGGCCATGTTTTGGGAATTGCTCTTAGATAAGATAGCTGTCCAAAATACCAAGCCATTGACTCTGATTTAAGGCACCTGTGCAAGATGAAGGAAAACCTGCAAACATGGCCTTTTGAGGGTACTTGAGGACAGAGTTGAGAACCACTGGTGTAAAGCACACCGCCGCTGGACTCTAGAGCAGTGGAGATGTGATCTCTGGAGTAATGCTTCTCTGTCTGGCAATCCAATGGACATGTCTAGGTTTGGTGGTTGCCAAGAGAACAGTACTTGCCTGACTGTATTGTGCCAAGTGTAAAGTTTGATGGAGGGGGGATTATGGTGTGGGGTTGTTATTCAGGGGTTGGGCTTGGTCCCTTAGTTCCACTGATATGAACTCTTAAGGCGTCAGCATACCAAGACATTTTGGACAATTTCATGCTCCCAACTTTGTGGGTACAGTTTGGGGATGGCCCCTTCCTGTTCCAACATGACTGCCCACCAGTGCACAAAGCAAGGTCCGTAAAGACATGGGCAATTAAGTTTGGGGTGGAATCCTGACCTCAACCCGATAGAACACCTTTGGGTTGAATTAGAGCAGAGACTGCGAGCCAGGCCTTCTCATCCAACATCAGTGCCTGACCTCACAAATGTGCTTCTGGAAGAATGGTCAAACATTCCCATAGACACACTCCTAAACCTTGTGGACAGCCTTCCCAGAAGAGTTGAAGCTGTTATAGTTCATGTACGTGTTCCAATCCCAATACTTTTGGCAATATAGTGTAGGAACGTGTGTCTACTTTATGTAAGTGTGTGTATGTGTAAGCTAAACCAGATTCCCAGCACCAGGAAAACAGTGCGGGCTATTGCTCATATTCGTGCATGTGTGCATTGCTCACATGCTAATACTTCTAGGCAAAGAGGCCTGCATACTTGGACCCAATTGCCTATTTAAACTGGCCTGTCACCAAGAGCAGTTCCTGACTGGTCTTCAGCTTTTGCCTGTATTCCTGTGACCTGATCTATTAAACCTGCTTACCTGTGTATGACACAGCTTTCCCCTGTACTTTACCTTTACTCCTGCATTACCCTTGTTCACCTGATCTCTCTGACCGCGGCCTGTTTACTGAACTCATCTTTGCCTGCTGATTCTGTATTGCACTGCCCAGTTGTTACTGGCCTTAGCCTGCTTCCTGGACTTGCTCTGCCTGCTGACTAGGTCCCTTGTTACCCGGCTGCCACTGGTCGCTGCCTGCATACCGGTTTCGCCATCATCCCCTGCTCTGGTGCCAAGCTGCTTCAGTATCCTGTTCTAAGGACTGTGACCCCCAGCTTCTTCCACCTAAGAGCGGGCTTCACCTGCCAGCTTCTTCGGCACTCGTGCCACTCCATGCCCTCACACTCTCTGTCTCCACCTTCAGGTGTGCAAGAGAGGCCTCTACAACATTCTAGTCATCATCACCAAGTACATGATAGTATGTGAATGTGCACACAGGTCTTGGCCAGAAAGCCATGCTCATACATTTTCAGGATGCCGGGCGCATGTATTCCAATGTGGGGGAGTTTTTTTTGAAGCACATGATTAGAGCCAGAGGCTCTAATAGGCTTCAAAATAGGGTGGTCTCGGGGCGCATAGAATGTGAATGGAGCTCACCCAGGTGTGTTACAACAACTAATGAATATTCGCTGTTGTAACACTGATCCTCCTCCCGGCCAACCAGGAAGTGGAATTGGACGCCTAGGAGGAGAGGAGGAGATGCACAGCCACCAAGATGGAGGAATGGAGGAGATGACAGCTGCCTCTGCGGATGCCCGATCCTGCTGCCCGAACCCGCTTCCGATGCCTGCTGGCCGATACCCTCCACCTAGATGGGGTAAGACAGCGAGCGGGCGGGGGGGTTTGAGGTGCCACTGGCCACCCGGGGAGAGGATGGGGTGGTTGTTTGTCACCCCCCCAAAAAAACACCAGCTGCCACTGCCATCTACTATACTAACGTCATCAGGAGGCCAGGTGTCTCTTCCAGGTACTGGTACCCAACCCTCTGATGACACTTTGCTTTGCACGCATAGAGTGCGTGAGATTGCACAGCACATACACAGTCTGCGGCACATTGTCCTAAAGCCTCCTGGGCCTAGGTGTGAAAACAGAAAGTGCTGGAGGACCTGCGGAAAAGAGGAATGAAAATGTTTATATTATCTAAAGAGGGGGAGGTTTCATTTAAAGTTCTCAAAAAAATACTTTCACTTTCATTATCTATCACTAGATCATTTTTTTCCTCACTGTCAGTCTTCAAAGCTATAAACATAGCTGTAAATATAGGGAAGGTGCAAAAAATTGAAAAGCTTAAAGTGATATTAAAGATTCATTTTTTTTTTCTTTAAAAATAACAAACGTGTTATACTTACCTCCTTTATGCAGTTGGTTTTGCACAGAGCAGCCTAGATCCTCCTCTACTCCCTGGCTGGAGCTCCTGGCCCCTCCCTCCCGTCGAATGCCGCCCACAGCAAGCTGCTTGCTATGGGGGCAACCGAGCCAAGCCAAAGCTCCGTGTGTCCATTCAAACACAGAGCTGCGGTTCGTCCCCGCCTTCTCTCTCTTCATTGGTTAACTGACTTTGATTGACAGCAGTGGGAGCCAATAGCCAATCAGCAGGATGGCCAAGGCACTCGTGGACATCGCTGGATCGAGATGGGGCTCAGGTAAGCATTAGGGGGCTGAGGGGAGCTACTGCACACAGAAGGTTTTTTTTTTATCTTAATGCATAGAATGCAATAAGATAAAAAAACCCTTCTGCCTTTACAACCACTTTAAAGCAGAGTCCAGACTTTAACAACTTCACCAGATTTATTGGGAAATTTGTAGATGAATTTCTCCACTGTGGCTTTGAATAGAGAGGTCAGTGAAGGCTTGGTTTAAAGCTTGTTATGAATATGTAAGTTGCATAATGTCTATATTCTGGTCACAGTTCTACTTTAACCACTTCCCATCCGGCCAATAGACAAATGATGGCTGGGCGGTGGCTCCGTTAACTTGACTGGCCGTCTATTGACGTGCTCAGGATAACCTGCAATCGCGTGCACACGGGGGCGCGCATCATGGCGATCGGTGGTGTGGTGTGTCAGTCTGACCTTCCACATTACCGATCTCGGTAAAGAGCTATCATCGGAAGCTCTTTACCACGTGATCAGCCGTGACCAATCACAACTGATCACAATGTAAACAGGAAGAGCCATTTATTGGCTTTTCCTCTACTCGTGTCTGCAGGCGTGAGTAGAGGAGAGCCGATCGGTGGCTCTCCTGACGGGGGGGGGGGGTGGTGGGCTGCACTGAATGTTTATCAGTGCAGCATCCCTAGGATCGCCACCCTAGACCACCAGGAAGCCCGCCCAGGAGCACCAGGGAGCCCACAAAGGAACACCATCAGGAGGCTGCCCAGGGACCACCAGGGAGACGATCTGGAGGCCACCCAGGGACCACCAAGGAGCCCACCCTAAACCACCAGGTAAGGGGCATACAGTGCACTATAGGGATGGCACTGTGCCCATATGTGATGCCTGCCAGTGCCTCCCTAACAGTGCTATATATCAGTGCCATGTACCGGTGCCCACCAGTGCCACCTATCAGTGTCCACCAGTGCCACCCATCAGTGCCCATCTGTGCTGCCTATGAGTGCCTATCAGTGCCCGCAAGTGCTGCTTATCAGTGCCGCCTATCAGTGCCCATCAGTGCTGCATATAAGTGCCTCATCATCAGTGCCCATCAGTGCCACCTTATCAGTGCCACCTCATCAGTGCCAATCAGTACAGCCTCATCAGTGCCCGTCAGTGTAGCCTCATCAGTGCCTGTCAGTGAAGGAGAAAATGCACTTATTTACAAAATTTTGGGACAGAAACAAAGAAAAACTTTTTTTTTCTCAAAATGTTCTGTTTTTTTTTATTTGTGGCACAAACAATAAAAACCACAGAGGTGATCAAATACCACCAAAAGAAAGCTATATTTGTGGGAACAAAATGAAAAGAATGTTGTTTGAGTACAGCGTCACATGACCGCGCAATTGTCATTCAAAATGAAAGCTGAATATTGGGCCGGGGGGGGGGGGTAAGTGCCAGGTATTGAAGTGGTTAATATACTATTAAATATAACAGCCAATTACCTTGCCTGGCAGCAGGATAATGCACATTGCAGGACACCAAAATGTATCACACAACAATAAGATTCAGTGTATCCAATTTAAAATAATAAAGAAGGACCTGTACCCAATCCTAATTCTGTAAAGCCAAGGAATAGACCACAAAACAATATATAATGCTGCCCATGCACATATAATTAGTTATCAAATATTGAATATTTATTTTTATGGGGGTACTACGCATGGTATTGTGGTTGTGTTTGATTCTATCCAAGTTACAAATACAAATAAAATTATGACAAATTGTTTTTATTATAATGTTCATTCTATTGATTTTGTGTGTATGCCACAAAAGCAACAACTGCTTCTATGGTATACTAAAAATAAAGTGGTTGTAAACCTCAGACATGAAATAAGAATAAAGCACATACCCCTATAGCATGTACTTGTCTCAATTAGGCCCCTTTCACACTTATGCGACTTCCCCTGCGACTTGGGACTGCAAAGTCGCATGCCAAATCATTCCCCATTATTTCCAATAAGTACAATTCATATCTGTACGACTTCAAGTAGTGCCGACTTCAACGTAGTCCCTGCATTACTTTGGCCCAACTTTGATGCAACTTGAGCTCCATAGACTTCAATGTTAAACTCTCAAAGTTGCATGCAAATCACACCTGAATAAAATAGATGCTATTTCTGTAAGACTTTGTAATATGTTTTCATTGTGCCAAAGTTGCAACAAAGTCAGACCAAAGTGTACTGATCTGAAAGGCAAAAAATTGCGGCAAAATTGCAGTAAAATAGCATCGTACAAGTGTGAAAGGGGCCTTAAGAGTACTAGGTGTTATTTCTGTATGCTACTTCCTCTGCTATCAGCATGAATCACTTCTGACAAGCTTTCTTGACACCAAGAGAAAAAAGGTAATGGGGAGGGATCTCCAACACGCAGCCTGTGATTGACCGCCTCAGCTCTCTTCCTGTGTGCTGTGTGAAGGGGGTGTGTCCCTTCCTTCCAATCAGCTCTCAGAGCTCTCCTCACTAAACTCTGCAGTGTGTGAAATCAGCTCTCCGCTTTTTTTTTTCTAACCGCTCAGATGAGCTTTATAAATTATAGACTTTGAACAGATATAGAAAAGAGAAGACCGCAGGTAAACAGGTACAATTATGTAGGAGGATTATGTTTAATCTCTGTGTATCACCTGAAGCCAGTCACTTCAATGGGTATATGAAAGAGTTTACAACCACTTTACCCCTTGGAGCAGATGCCTCCCGGCCCTTTAAGGGGTTTAGGATGCCGGGAGGCAGGGAGGAACTTAGGATTATATGACCGCCGTGATTGGCTGTCACATGATCAGAAAGCTCCCGATCACTGCTAGCTTTCCGTTGGCCATTGGTAATGTGTCGGGAGTGTGCACACAAATATGCAGTCGTTCAGCGCCAACGCCCACCCGCCGAGAGGCCACATATTTATGCGCAGCTGGTGCCAAGAGGTTAAGAGGAATTTTTCAATTTCTCAGATAGTTCTGACACACTTTCTTTTCTCCCTCACCCAATAACTTTTACCAGTGTCTGTTACTAATGATGACAGTTAAAAACTTTGCTTGGATGAAAAAGTGGATCTTTTGCGCTTCAAAATTTTCCACAAATATAGGAAGAGATAGGCCGGCTGCCGCACAACTCACACGGCCCAAATAGTTAGCATATAAAAGCAGCCTCAGCTTGATTCATCCAGACCACAACTCCAACATGTTTCGTCCCACCCGCTATAGGGTTGCCACCTCATCCCTTTAAAACCGAACACAAATTAGTTACACAGGTTTTGTGGCTGATTAAGGTGGTAATTAAACTCACTTATCTGCATTAAATTAACCTCGGAACCTGTGTAATTAATATGTGTTTGGGTTTAAAGCAATGAGGTGGCAACTCTACACCCTCTGGGCTTAATCATGGAGATCTGTGCGGTGGTCAGGCTTTCTCTGGGTGGACCTTTGCTCAGCCTGCATCCTCCCAAGCTAGCGGCATCCAACTCATTGGACCTTGACAGCCTGAGTGTGGACCCTTACGCATTTATCATGGGTCGGATTTTCCCACTTTATCCACTGCTGTGAGTACAATGATTATCAGAGCACTTGGCTTAAGCTGTATACACACAATACAATTTTCTTTAGATTTTTTTTCCTTTAGATTTAAGGCCCGTACATACGGCTTGCTGTACGATCATCCGACCATTAGTACGCGTGATTACAACAGCCGATGTGCCCGACGTTCGTACAACACAAGTTGGATGAGCAGACTAGAAAGCTCTTGTTGTACAACTGTTGTATCGTGTGTACAGAGAAGTTGGGCCAACAAAGTTGTACGTGCAAAACACGCATGCTCAGAAGTCAGGAACGCCCGGAAGTGTCCGTTCGTGTAAACCTACGTTCCTAATTCACAAATCACATGCACCTGAACTTCCTCTTTATACGCTCGTAGCACGTCACCACGTTAGGCTTGGTTGTACGACCGCTTAGTGCAGGTCAGTACGTGAGACACAACAGCCAACATATGATTTTGGACATCCGGTCGTACGACCGTTGCACCGTGTGTACGAGGCATTACCAAAACCATATAATATGAGGTCAAACCTAAACACTTTCATTCGTATGCAATCAGGTAGGCCCTTGCACTACATAGCTGAAGGCAAATCTAAAGGATAAAGAACAACAAAAGTTGAATAGTGTGTATCCAGCTTAAGACCCCATACATACTATTAGATTTTCTGCAGATTTTTGCCTTCATATTTAACAAAACCATGTAGTAAAACCTGCCTGATTGCATACAATTTCAAAACTCTTTTAAGGTTTGACCTCATATTATATGGTTTTGGTAAATCTGAATGAAAAAAATGTTCAGAAAATCTAATAGAGTGTGTATTTGGTCTTAAGCCCCGCACAGTGCGACGGTCGTACGACCGAACGGCCCAAATCGTATGTTGGCTCATGTATCTCGTGCACTGACATGCACTAAGCGATCATACAACCAAGCCGAACGTAGTGACATGTAAGGGTCCTTTCACACATACGGACCGTTCATTTCATCCGTTCAGTCACGTCAAAACGGATGAAGTATCTATCAGTTTTTCATCCGTTTTTCATCAGTGCTCATCAGTCTTTTCATCAGTTTTTTCATCAGTTTACATCAGTTTTTCATCAGTTTTTTTTTACATTCACTACCAATGCAAAAACGGATGAAAAACTGACCGTTCGTCAGTTTACATCAGTTTTTCGTCCAATCCGTTTTTTTGACGGATGAAAAATAGGACTTTCATCCGTTCAAAAAAACGGATGCTGACAGAAACTGATGAAAACTGATGAAAATAGCTGATCATCAGTTGTCATCAGTTTTTCCATAGAGTTGCATTAATGTCCGTTTTTCATCCGTCAACGGATGGATGAAAAACGGACAAACGGTCCGTGTGTGTGAAAGGGGCCTTATGAACGTATAAAGAGTAAGTTCAGGTGCATGTAATTTGTGAATTAGGAACGAACTGACACTTCCTGACTTCTGAGCATGCGTGTTTTGCACAGTACAACTTGTTAGACCAACTTCTCTGTACACACGATACAACGGTCGTACGACCGCTTGTTGGTACAACCAAAGTTTTCTAGTTTGCTCATCCAACTTCTATTGTGCGACCGTCATATGTCGGCTGTTCTATAATCGCGTGTACTAACGGTCGGATGATCGTACAACAAGCGGTCGTATGACTGTTTTCTTACGACCATCGCACCGTGTGTACGGGCCTTTAAGCCCCGTACACACGGTTCGACGGTTGTATACAACAGGTCGTACTCACGACCGTTGTATGCAAAATCGATCGTTCGTATGCGTGATTTGAACAGTCGAACATACGACGGTCGTACAAGGGAGTTGTATGAGCAGACTAGAAAACTTGGTCGTACCAACAAGCTCTCATACGACCGTTGTATCGTGTGTACAGAGCAGTTGGTACAACAAAGTTGTATTGTGCAAAACACGCATGCTCAGAAGTCAGGAACGGCTGGATGCTAATTACATGCACCTGAACGGTCTTCTGCAGACGTACGATCGTGCAGTGCAGTCAGTATGCTACATACAACAGCCAACATCGTATGACATCGTACGTACGATCGTCGTCCCGTGTGTACGAGGCTTTACTCTCTTGCAACAAGTCAAAAGTAGCATATATGTGTGGCAGGCAAAGGAAGAATTGTTCACTAGTTGGATTGCATATGTAGGACAAGCTTACTCAACTAACATCAAGACAGCAGCTGTAACTGATAAACTTAAAAAAAGAGGAATTTAAATAATTGATGCCAAGGATATAAATATCGCTGTAGCATGTAGCTAAAAAAGATTATGATACATTGGCTATTTTTGCATAAATATGCCGTATTATGTGGTACTCCCACATCTTCATGTAATTAACAATGCTAATTCATTTTTCCTGGTCTCAATTAATTAAACACAAACATACTAGATTGTAAGCTCTAACGAGCAGGGTCCTCTGATTCCTCCTGTATTGAATTGTATTGTAATTGTACTGTCTGCCCTAATATTGTAAAGCGCTGCGCAAACTGTCGGCGCTATATAAATCCTGTATAATAAATAATATTAACTTTGATTTATTTATATTTAGAAAAGTAATGATTGCAGTCAATAGCTCTCCCTAGCAATTGAAACTCACTTGCTGTGATATCTAGCTAGCAGTGATCCAAGTTTACCCACATAAAAATATAATTTTTGTCATATAGAAATGAGGTCTGTAAAATTGGAGCTAAAGGACAGGCAACTCAGTCACCAGGGACGCCCTGACGGAGAGGCCCAGCTGTCCCTATCAGTACATACCAGACATAGCTTGATGCCCAGCCTCTACTCATTTACCTTATTAGTCCAAAAGGACTTCAAGCCAGAGAGGGCTAAAAGCCCACCGTATTAACTACAATTGGCCAGTCCCCCCTACAGAACAAAGAAAAAAGCTTCAAGCACACATTAGGCATTGAAGATAAAATTATTACCATTTCTACTATTAACTATTAGAACTATAATAAAACAAGAAACATGTAGAAGTCATTTCATCTGTGCCTGGGTTATCAATACTCGCTGGTCACAAATCTGCAATGGATCACTGACCCATAAACCAGTTGTTGAGCACCGCTGTAATCAATAACTTGGGTATTTCTGGTGGCAAAACTTCTTTACAAAAAGCAAAATACATTATGCAACTCATGGTTATTCTGGATGATAATAAATTGTTATAAATTTAAATAGGAGATTTTAGATGGATGCAATACCATATGTTGCACCTAACACATAAAAGTATTAATCAGTGGTGATCTAATGCATATAGTTGAAAACAAAGTAACAATGAGCAATCTTTTTTTAACACATTACAATGGTCATGAGGCTGAGTGCCATAAATCATTAAACTGACCTGCCTGAGTAAGTGATGTTAAGTGGATGGCTAGAGCTAATATTGTATATGCATACACACGGGTATACAGTAAACGGAAGCATGCAGAGAATGGCTAATTGCCCATAATGTATTGTGTTTAAATGCTTTTCATTTTTTTACATATATTCATATACAGTATATATAGGAGAGCAAGAGAGAAAGAGATAATAAAAATATATACATGATGAAAATATCAGCAGTGAAGTCCTCCACCCCTCCCCCAAATCAATAAAGAATAATATATGACTAATTCTATACAAATCAGAATTATGTGAAAAACCCACATGAAGTTTACAACTACTCCCTACACCCCCCTCCCTCTCTCCTTCACAAAGTTCCTAATAAAAATCCATTCTAGTTTTGTTGTGTAACTGTCCTCTCCTCGTTAAAGTACTGTATATGTACAGTAAATGATCACCTTGTAAAACAGCCCATTTGGTTTAAAATAGAAATGAAAGGCAAACCATTTGTGCATATATATATATATAGAAATACCTTATAGTTACTTTCTTTCCCCTTTTTTAGTGATCACATAACCTCTGTTCTCAGCTGCATAAGGATCTTGGAGGGCTGGGAGAGAGGAAGTTAGAGCACACTGGATTTCCCAGAAAATGTCTCTGTGGGGGGGGGGGGGGGGTCAGGTCAGCATAAGTACAGGTCAGCATAAGTATGATTATTGGAGGAGAACAGGCTGAATTCTAGCTAGATGATGTGCTTTCATGACTAGTGTGGTCAGTTTTAATAGGAAAGCAGAGGGACTAGCAGGAGCAGCAGGTAATACAAGGGGAACAGGTACTTTTTCATACAAGTACATGGTCAGCAGGCACATATCAGTAATATGAAATTTTGGGTTTACATATCCTTTATTGTGAATGGGCAAGGGAGATCCTATCATTCATCTGCTTGCTCCTCCTCTATTTGCAGAATGTGTTGTCTTGTGGGAAATTAATAGTATGAGTTCTGTGAATGGCCAAGGAGCAGGAAGGGGCAGGTGGGACACTAAATACACACCCGTACAAATTACTAACATGTTTAATGCTGTATCCCATAATAAATTCCCAAAATTCAGCGTTAAAGCCAAACTCCAGATAGCTTTTTTACATGTCATGGCCAAGTATTAAAACGTCTGGGATTTTTTGGGTTATTTTCATACATTTCTTATCCTGGTGACATTATGTGGAAATGTTAAAGCTGATTTCTAGATATAGATTTTTTTGCATAATTGAACCAAAGTAAGTATGCACGTTCCATGCCTGTCCAATCCCCGTGGAAGCAGAGAATCATTGTAGTAACCAGCACTACCACAATGATTCTCGCTGTCTTCAGTCCCATGTTGTGCAGCTGCCCTGCTGCACAGTGAACATAAAGGGTTGCTTACTCAGCATGGGCAGCACTCAGAGAAAGCCTTGTATTTTTCTCAAAGATTGCAAGGCCTTCTCTTATTGGATGACGTGGAGATCAACACATCACTCCCTTGCCTCTCTACCTTGTCCGATCAGAGAACACTTTGTATGGTGGCATGGGACCCGGAAAACAATGAAGATCACTGTAGAACTTTTACAGGGATGGGCCAGGTATGGAACATTGTTTTGACAGATACCCACTCCCACTTCCTTTCAGATGCGGTGATCTGAGCAGGAAGTACCTGGGGACCTGTGATGTGTCCCAGAAGGCTGTTGGACCATTCACAAAGTGCAGCGCGACTCATGCACGTGCAGTAGGAAACCGGCTTCTGGTTTCCCTTACTTACGATGTTGGCACCTACACCCAGAGCTGATTGAAGAATTGGCTCTGGTGAGGACATCGCTGGATCCCTGGACAGGTAAATGTCCTTATATTAAATGTCACCAGCCACAGTATTTATAGCTGCTGACTTTAACATTTTTTAGGGGAGCTAGGAGCTCCTCTTTAACAGCTACCCATAGGAACCTGATTTTTGTTTTGGGCCGGAATACAGACCAATGGGTTTTCATGGGTTACTACTACTTTTCTTTGCACTTTATTATTAATTAAGCCTGAATTTGGCAAGTGAGTTGGAGAGTCCTGCCTGATTTTTAGCAACTCATGATTCAGCTCCAAGGAAGCCAATATTAATGCAAATGTTTTGTCAGCAATAACAATAAAGCTCAAATGATTTAGTTTAGTTTAAATCAGCTAAGTCTAGGTGCACCACCTTAAAGCCCAACTTATCTTTCAATTGTTTCTCTGTTGAGGTCCGACATGCCAATTGCTGAACTATAGCTCATACTTTTTCTTAAGTAAATTGAAAGTGCCACACCCCTATATGTTGGATAAATATATGCTATAATAAATATATCCTCCACCCAATATTGGGGGGGTTCTACGTTTATGGACTTTATTATAAGGTATGTGCATTTGGATACTACTGGCCAGGATTCATAGACATTATTAGGCTTGAGAGTATAGTTTGTTGCTTGGCTTTATTTTGATTACAGGACTTTGGATTCAGTTTGAGAATTTACTACTAGCCTAAACTGCATTGAAATCATTATAGACCTTCCCAAAACCGTTCTGTTATTAAAAATGTATACATCCTTCTGGGAGAAGGCCCAATCAACGGAAGACTGAAGTCTTTGCTTTTTTATATTAGGTATCCATTATTAGGATTAAGTGGGTGTTCCTGTTTTATATGTGAGTATTTATATGCAATGTACTCTGGTTAGCCTTCTTGAATATGTGTTTCTCTGTTAGATACTTCTAGCACAAACTGGAGGATTCCATAGGATGTTGTGAATATAGTTCTCCCCCCTGCACTGGCAAGTGTTGGAAATCTGGCCATTTGTATTATCCAGGTAGAGTAATTTTCATGGTCGTTTGATTTTTTAAATATATTTAGTTATGGTTTCTGGAGCCATGGGGTAGCTTCCCTCTACTTTTGGTCCCCTTTTGGGCCCTCGTCCACGGTCCCCCCTTGTTTCCCTCACTATGGCATGAACTGGGTGGCTGGGTCTTCAGGTTATATTGGTACTTTGTGATTATAATATATGTATATGCATATTCTCTTTTAGGTCATTTCTTGATACATTAAGTAGACTGGCGGCTCCTGAGGAAGTGGATTAATTCCATGAAACGCGTTGGGCCACAAAAGACCGGGATATATCTATACTATTACTATGAAACTATGTTTTGTCATGAAACCAATGGCTATATTGTATCATGGATCTATTTTATGATGTGTTGTATTTTATATATATTTACAATAAATTTAATTTTATTTTGTGGAAAATAATTGTGCCTCAAAAATGACATTATAACATATAGTTCATACTTCCTGCAAATTAGAGAACTGTGGCTCTGACTCAGTACTGGGGCATGTGGACCTCTGCAGAAAGACCAGTGCTTTCATACTGAGAGCATGCTGGCAGGGGACATGCTTTTCTATGTAGTCTTTGGCCTCTTTCTTAAGAACCTGGAGCCCAGAACACACAATGAGAAAATTTGAAGAAAAATACAGCTTTTGAAGCAATCGCACAATAATCTGATCGTTCGTACACAGCTTTCAAGAGCCAATCTGAAATTATCCGAAGCGACAAACACTTTTTTTTAAATTTTTGTTTAATTAGTATAGTACAATTCAACACATTACATAACTTCCGAAGTTGTATTCTGTCGTATGAGAAGTTTCATAAGTTGAGTAATCTCTTCATTTTCGATATGAGGCTAGCATGCAAAAAAAAAATGGACAATTATTCGTCTGATATTCTCATTGTGTGTACTAGGCTTAATTTTTTGCTCACCCTTTATTTTAATGCTCCTGGAACGTATCTAGGCAGGGCTACCCATAGTGGATATTAGGCAGCCAGTTCATACTGGCTCAGGCCCCATCCAATCAGGAGAAAGGCAAGCGCATGGCAGGGGTGCATGTGAATGTCACATAGTCCTCCCGCCCTGGGTCCCTCCTCTCTCTGCTGCTCCTCATTCCTTTCTGACTACAACTTCCAGAATTCCCTACCTGGTAGGGAGGGAGCGTGACCAACCGAAGTTGTAGTGTGGAAAATTCGGCAGATCAACTGTGAGCTGTGCACAGGGTGCCATGACAACCCACAAAGTAGGGGCCTCTGTGATGGCCAGAGGGCACACCCCCTCCCCCCCTCCAGGTGAAGCTTCCAGAAGATGGAAAAAACAGCCCAGATATTATGGTGTGTCAAGGAAAACAGAGTGAAGTGCAATGGGGAGATGCAAGGAGTACAGAGTGCAGACAGTAGGTGAGGTGAGGGGCAGTGCAGGGAGTACAGAGTGCAGACAGTAGGTGAGGTGAGGGGCAGTGCCGGGAGTACAGAGTGCAGATAGGTGAGGGGCAATGCAGGGAATACAGAGTGCAGATAGTAGGTGAGGTGAGGGGCAGTGCAGGGAGTACAGAGTGCAGATAGGAGGTAAGGTGAGGGGCAGTGCAGGGAGTACAGAGTGCAGATAGTAGGTGAAGGGTAGTGCAGGGAGTACAGAGTGCAGATAGGAGGTAAGGTGAGGGGCAGTGCAGGGAGTACAGAGTGCAGATAGTAGGTAAGGTGAGGGGCAGTGCAGGGAGTACAGAGTGCAGATAGTAGGTAAGGTGAGGGGCAGTGCAGGGAGTACAGAGTGCAGATAGTAGGTGAGGGGCAGTGCAAGGAGTACAGAGTGCAGTTAATGTAGGGAGTGCAGAGGGGAAGGGGTGGGGGTAGAAAGTGAAGTTGAAAGAAGGTTAAGAGAGAGTAGTGGGGGTGCAGAGTGAAGTGTATGGGAAGATTCAAGCGTTACAGACAGCTGGGTAATGGGGAGTGCAGGAGGTGCAGAGTACTGGATAATGGAAGGTGGAAGTTTGGAAAGTGCTGGGTACTGGGGGATGTGGAATGTGCAGCTAGAGGTGTAATAGGGGATGCACGTTGTGCAGACAGAAATATGATGGGGTACGCAGAGAGTACAGTGTGAAGCATAACGGGGAACACAGGGAGTGCAGAGTGCTGGATAGAGGGGGTGCACTGTGCTGGGTAATGGGGATACAAAAGGTGCACTGCGCTGGGTAATAGGGTATGAAGGGGGTGCAGAGTGACGTGTAATAGAGGATGCAGGGGGTGCAGAGTTCTGGGTAATAGGGTATGCCAACACACAAGAATGGACAAAAATAGGGACATGCAGTAAGTAGCATGCTACCATGTGTTGTATTGCAATGCCGTGGCTGTGCCATAGCTGCGTTGCCTTAGTAAGTTGAAATGCCATTCAAAATGAATAGCACCACAATACACTAAAGCACGTAACATGTTGCAGTAACACAACGAATCACAAAAATATCTTTTGACCCTCAAACAAAATCAGGTCCTGTGGCACATACCGACCAAATACACTTGCAATCAGAAATATTCAATCCCTAAAGAGTTTTAAGGATTTATTAATAAAAATCTTTTCAAAGTGCAGGATTCTGCTTTGGAGGGCTTCTTATTGAGTTTAGTGATACATAAAATCAACACAGAAAATGTATAACGTAGTATTTGTGTGTAACAGTACATTTTGTTAAGATCGCCATGTCACAATTATTCAACCCCTATATAATATTGTTGTGTCTAAAGGTTTCTGACAGTTTTTATGGCTTGAAGTGGAGCTGAAACTCTCACAACTTAATCAAGGGCCATTAGCAACTTAGTCAGGACAGCTAAGAAAAACCCCCGTGTGACTGCAAGACAGCTACAGGATGACATGATGAAGGCTGCTACAAGTGCTTCAGTGGCAACTATAAGACGCGCACTGAATAATCAAGGACTTCATGGCCGGACCCCAAGATGCACTCCACTCTTGACCTCAAGGCAGTGGTGTATTTAGGTTTTGTGCTGCCCTAGGCCTCACTCAACTTGTGCCCCTCCCCCCACAGTTGGGAAACGCCGGCTGCCCGCACAACAACTCATTGGTTGGGGCCTGTTGCCTGGGTCCTTCGGGTTGCCCGGACCCCCACATATGTATGGGCTGCCCCCCTTCTGATGGTGGCCCTGCCTGTATTATCGTACTGGCAGCACTAAAAGTGCAAAGTGCAAGCCGACGGGGACTCTTTGCATGCTGCCCCCCTGCAAAGTGCCACCCTAGGCCTGGGCCTTGTTGGCCTAGGCCAAGATACAGCATTGCCTCAAGGAACATCAGGAGTCGACTAGAATATGCCAGGAGGAATTTGGACAAAACTACAGAGTTCTGGTAGACAGTTCTATGGACTGATGAAACCAAACTGGAACTTTTTGGACATATGGACCAGTGGTATGTCTGGTGTGCAAAAGGTCAGGCTTATGACCAGAAGAATACCA
The DNA here is from genome assembly GCA_018402905.1 of Glandirana rugosa. Lineage (NCBI taxonomy): Eukaryota > Metazoa > Chordata > Amphibia > Anura > Ranidae > Glandirana > Glandirana rugosa. The sequence continues at coordinate 469,976 of BLSH010177566.1, read as the reverse complement.
TCTCCATGGTCAAGCAAGGAGGTGGGTCAATAATGATGTGGGGCTGTTTTTCTGCGGCAGGAACTGGCAATCTTGATTGTGTACCTGGCATCATGGATTCCCAGAAATACCAGGTAATTTTAAAGAAGAACGTGATGCCTTCTGTTGACAAAATAACTCAAATATGTATTAATAAATATTGTTTGTTATTTCACAAGTTTTTTTTTTTTTCATTTAGGGTCCTTTCACACCAGCGGAGCCCGTTTTGACGGGCTCCGCTGCTCAGCGGGGATCCGTCCGTTTATCCCCGCTGAGCCGGCGGATGACAGGACAGACTCTGCACTCCGTGACTGTCCTGTCACAACTCCATTCTCCTCTATGGAGAATCAGATGAACACGGACTGTCTGTCCGTGTTCATCCGATCCGATCCGCCAGGCGGATGTAAAATAGGGTTTCCATCCGTCTGTTTTTGGCGGATCGGAGCGGATCGGGTGTCAGCGGACATGTCACCGCTGACATCCGTCGCTCCATAGAGAGCAATGGAGCGTCCGTTCCCTGCGAGGTAACGAGAGATACCTCGCTGCCTACAGTCGCCACTGTACAGGCGACTGTGGGCTAGGCGAGGCTAGGCGGTTTTTGTCTGCCTACCTTTGGGATAAAATGTAGGCGGACCGCCTAGCCTAGCCTACTTGTGCCTGTCTGTCAGGCACAAGTAGACTAAGAGGTATCTCCTCTTACCTCAACACTGTCCTGTCAGTGCCTCACGTCTCAGACAGGACAGTAGGCGGCCGAGTCGCCCCTATTTGCCTGCCTAGGGGCGACTCGTCGCCTCGGGCAGTTTTGCCCGAGGCGACCACACTTTCCTGGGATTTACTTTTTTTTTT
>BLSH010177566.1:431257-441904 GCA_018402905.1 Glandirana rugosa | reverse complement strand
TTGTACGGGGCAAAATGATGTCTCTATCTCTGGAGTTCATACCTCTCTTAATACAAGAAAGGAGTTTGCTTGCTTTGGAAACCGCAGCTTGGCATTGCATGCCATTATTAAGCTTATGATCTACCAAAACCCCCAGATCCTTCTCCACAATGGATTTCCCCAGTTTTTCTCCCCCTAGTATGTACGATGCATGCATATTTTTAGCCCCCAAATGCATAACTTTACATTTATCAATATTAAACCCCATTTGCCACATAGTCGCCCAATTAGACAGTGCATTGAGGTCTGCTTGTAAGTTGGAGACATCCTGTAAGGACGTTTCACTGCATAGATTGGTGTCATCTGCAAACACTGAAATGGTACTTTTAATCCCAGACCCTATATCATTTATAAGTATATTGAAAAGTAAGGGTTCCAACACTGAACCTTGGGGTACACCACTGATGACCTTAGACCATTCAGAGTAAGAATCATTAGCCACTACTCTCTGAATTCGGTCTTTTAGCCAGTTTTCTATCCATTTACAAACTGATATTTCCAAGCCTGTAGACTTTACCTTACATATTAGCCATGTGTGGGGAACGGTGTCAAACGCTTTTGCAAAATCCAAGTATACCACGTCCACAGCCACCCCTCTGTCCAAGGTTTTACTTACCTCCTCATAAAAAGAAATCAGGTTTGTTTGACAACTTCTGTCTTTCAGGAATTCATGCTGTCTGTTGTTTAAAGCATTTTTCTCCAAAAAGAACTCATCTATGTGGTCTTTTATTAAACTCTCCAGTATCTTCCCAACTATAGATGTTAAACTAACAGGTCTTTAGTTACTCGGTAAAGACTTTGATCCCTTTTTAAATATGGGCACCACATTGGCCCTACGCCAATCCAGTGGTACTATTCCAGTCATTAAGGAGTCCCTAAAAATTAGATACAATGGCTTTGAAATGACAGAGCTCAATTCTTTTAGGATCTGTGGATGGATGCCATCTGGTCCAGGTGCTTGATCTACCTTTATTCTGTCTAAATACTTCTGGACCATTTCACTTTTGAGTCATTGTGGATCATTTGTGGCTGTGTCACTACCACCCCCATCATGGACATGAGCTCCCCCATGCTCCTTTGTATACACAGAGCTGAAGAATGTATTTAATAAGTTTGCCTTCTCTTTGTCTCCAGTCACACACTCTAGATTATTTTGTAAAGGACCTACATGCTCAGACCTGACCTTTTTATTATTAATATATTTTAAGAATTTTTGGGGGTTTGTCTTACTATCTTTTGCAATCTGCTGTTCGTTTTGAATTTTTGCATCCTTGATTTCCTTTTTACATATTCTATTATATTCTTTGTAACATTTACAAGATGATAGTGTTCCCTCATATTTATATTTTTTAAATGCTCTTTTCTTGTCATTTATAACTTGTTTCATTTTGGCCGTGAGCCACATAGGTTTTATTTTTAGCCTTTTAAACTTATTGCCCAAGGGAATGTACTTTACAGTGAGTTTGCGTACATTTTTTTTTAAAAATTCCCATTTCTGTTCTGTGTTCATCTATGCCAATATTCCCTCCCAGTCTAAGTCCTGGAGAGCAGCCCTCATCCCTGTAAAATTTGCTCTCTTAAAATTAAGTGTTTTTATCTTTCCCGTATGTGTTTGTAGCTTGCAGCTTACATTAAATGAAATCATGTTATGGTCACTGTTACCCAGATGTTCTTTTATATGAATATTGTTAATAAGCTCTGCATGGTTTGAGATTACCAGGTCCAGCAAAGCGTCATTCCTAGTTGGGGCCTCAATAAACTTGACCATAAAATTGTCCTGTAATAGGTTTAAAATGTTTTGCCCTTTAACTGTCCCAGCAGTGCCATTACTCCAGTTAATTTCCGGGTAGTTAAAATCCCCCATTATTATCACTGTCCCAGCCCTTGCAGCTCTTTCCATCTGTGCAAGGAGCAGAGTCTCCACCTCCTCTTTAACAATGGGAGGTCTATAACAAACTCCAATGATAACCTTTGTAGTGTGCACACCCATATGCAGATCTACCCGTAATGCTTCAGACTCATCACACTCTCCATCAACTACAGTAGGTCCTCCTTCACACTCGCTTTGAGATCACTTCTCACATTGAGACAGACACTCCCACCCTTCCTTTTTACCCTGTCTTTCCGAAAGAGAGCATAGCCAGGAATATTAATAGCCCAGTTATGTGAAGAATGGAGCCAAGATTCAGCTATACCAATCAAATCATAGTTCTCCTTATGCACCAGAGCTTCCAACTCACCTATTTTGCTTGGCAGACTCCTGGCATTGGTGAACAAACACTTTAATTCACTTTCACATTTTGCACATGTATGTTGCATATTTTTAATTTTAGTACAAGCAGTACCATTTCCAATGGTTGATTTTAACATGGGAACCTTCATATCATCTTCCATAGCCCTCCCCTCATTATCCCCCATTCCGCCCACCAATAGGGACTGACTCCTGTTTGATCTGTCTACCCCATTATAATCTAATGCACCCTCCCCCCTCAATCCTAGTTTAAATACTCATCCAGCCTTCCCATAAACCTCTCCCCCAGCACAACAGAACCCCTTCCATTTAGGTGCAAACCATCTTTAGCATATAGGTTGCACCCCAATGAAAAGTCAGCCCAGTGCTCTAAAAACCCAAAGCCTTCCTCCTTACGCCAGGTCTTCAGCCATGCATTCAGGGCTTTAATCTCCCCCTGCGGTTCCTGTGTTGGGCATGGCACAGGCAATATTTCAGAGAATATTGCCTTGGAGGTCCTTCCCTTCAACTTGCAACCTAATTCTTTAAATTGTTTCTTAAGGAGCCTCCACCTTCCATACATTCTGTGTGCTACAGCGCTGGTGCTGAGACTGTCACCATCCACTTCAGGTCAGTGACTCAGAGGGTCAGAGGCTGTGTGGACATGGTACAGGGGGTCAGACAGGGCATGTGTGGGCATGGTGCAAGGAATCAGAGCCTCTGACCCCTGTACCATGTCCACACAGCTTCTGACCCCCTGCACCATGTCCACACAGCCTCTGACCCCCTGCACCATGCCCACACAGCCTCTGACTCCCTGCACCATGCCCACACAGCCTCTGACCCCCTGTACCATGTCTGCACATTCTCTGACCCCCTTCTCTACCATTTAAATGGAGAAATATGGTTTTTGACTTTTATTTAAATTAAACACATTGCTAATAGCACTAGCTACATGTTTATAGTTTAAATATTGATATTTGCACTGTTTAGCACTGAAAACAGTAATTTTAGGTACTTTTTTGCAGCATCAGTTTACTGTTTCTGGCAGTAAATTGCATGATTTCTGCAAGTAAAAAATTGGTGCCGTTTGTAAATTTTGGCATCCTGCCAGTAAATTTCACTTCTGGGGGTTGGCAACACTGATAGATGGGCACTGGTCAGGCTGCATAGATGGGCACTGGTCAGGCTGCATTGGATGGCCACTAATGAGGCTGCATAGATGAGCACAGGTGAGGCTGCATTGATAGGCACTGGTGAGGCTGCATTGATGGGCACTGGTGAGGTTGCATAGATGGACACTGGTGAGGCTGCATAGATGGGCAGTGGTGAGGCTGCATTCTTTATGCGCACTCCTGAGCCCTGCATTCTTTATGTAGTGCACTCCTGATCCCTGCTTTCTTTATGTAGCACACTCCTAAACCCTGCATTCTTTATGTAGTGCAGACCTTAGCCCTGCATTCTTTATGTAATGCACTCCTGAACTCTGCACTGTTTTTTCTTTATTTTATCTTCATAACATTAGGTAGTCATATTTGTACGGACTTTTTTCCATTTGAAAACGACTTTATCTTTCTATATTTACACCTACCTTTTTCTTTCCCTCTGTAACCATCTCTCATTTTTTTGCCAGGATGCAAGAATAAGGCCTAATTGTCATACTGTAGGTGCTGAGACCCATATACTGTGAATGGGTCGCCAGGTACTGTGTTCAGGAAGTGTGTGCCTGTCAAATTAGGCTGAGCGGCTGCATGCAGCCCATGTGAATGAGGCCTAAGACAAAGGGCACACTTCAATCATTTTAGGCATGTTTATTATGTTTATTGTATTGTTCATTAGAATGTGTATCTTGACAAAGATGCTTGATCCAATCTCTTACAATTGGCTCTATTGTATTCAGTGGAGTTGTAGTTGATTGTTTTGGTCTGCTCAGGATTTCTAGGTTGAGAGTTTGATTGTTTCCACCTGCCTGTGAAAAAAGCTTCCAGAGCATAGGCATGGTGATTCAAATTTTCAGCTCAATATTTATCATGCTCTGGCAAGTCCCTGGAAGGGGGCAACCAGAAACTGGCTGGAGAGGTGACAAATGTGCAGGAGCCTTGAGCAGATGGTTCTTTACTTGTTAGGGAGGGGTCCAGTACTTCTGGGGCTGCTGCCCCTAGGAGAAGTATCACTAAGTCTAGACACCACCTTTTGGGCTTCAGCATTTGCTGTGTTAGGGGTCCAAGGAGGACAGCTAAGAAGAGGATACCTGCTGAAGGATGCTGTTTCAGAGTCCAAGTCCAGAGGAGGACTTTGCCATTTTCTACCTGTGGAGACTGTGCGGCAAACAGCTCCAGGGATACTGTGAGTAAAGCCTATACTGGGGACTGATAGCTGTACATAGGCAGAAAGAGAGCCAGTTGTTAATAATTGTCCTATGGTCTACAGCTGTGGGATCTTAGATGTACCCACATCCCTAGCTACCTCCAGAGAAGCTACTATTGAGAGATTAGACTCATTCTTTTGATGATGTTTTTGATCAATTTTTGAGTACTCTGTGACCCTAAACCCCTCTCCTGTTAAAGTTCTTCAGCAATAAATACTAAAAAAACATCCTCTAGACCAGTGGTTCTCAACTCCTGTCCTCGGGACCCACTAACAGGCCAGGTTTGCAGGGTAACTGAAATACATCACAGGTGATATCATTTGCTGCTCAGTGATTGCAGTATTCTAGTCTGCATCTCCCAAGGTAATACTTAAAATCTGGCCTGTTGGTGGGTCCTGAGGACAGGAGCTGAGAACCACTGCCCTAGATTGATCATGATTTGTTGATGCGCATGGGACTGTGCTTGTGTGACTGGCAATCTCTGCACTATTGTAGGAGGTATATTCTCAATATTGCCAAGGTGCATATTTTTCTGTCATGAAATTTATGTTCACTGTTCTCATTTGATGGTGTAAAACTATTTTGATCGTGGTTCATTTACTGGTCACAGTACCACGCTTAAAGAGATGTATGGGTTGTTATTTTTTTTTTAAGATTCATACTTACCTAGGTCCGATGCTGCATCTGTCCCCCAGTGCCTCTAACACTGAGAACCGAGTGATCAAACCCTGCCCTGTTCTCACAGCTCCATGAGCAGAGAGTTGGTGACTGTCAGTCACCACTCTCTGTTCTGTCCCAATGCTCACTGGAGTGCTGGGCTGTGGAGGGGGTGGGAGCGGCCGGCTCAGGCTCTCAGCAGCTTGCTTAGAGGCTGTGCAGGGTGCCGGTCCAGGCATGTGGGTGGATCCCGACTCCATTGTCCCAATCTTGCCCGAGCCTGGACAAGCACTGTGATGTCAGCCAACTGCGGGCTTTAGCCGCTCTCTGCTGAAAACTGGTCACAGGAGTGCAGAATGAGCTTTGGCTGTACTTCTCCTTTAAGGTCTCATTTAGACGTGTGGTTGAAGAGGCTGTGAAAATGCTTGGTTTAGTCATGTTTTTACTGCTTCCCAACCACCCCCCTTTAAGCCGCAGCGGACAGGAGTGTTTACACGCCACAGTTGCAGTGCTTCACATCATGTTACACATGCATTGTTGTTTGTTTGTGTTGCACATATGCTGAAAGTATGGTCAATAATTCCAATGTGCGAAGGGAGGGGGCTGGGTGAAACCAGAAGTGTTTTTATTGGAAAGTATCTGCAATGACATAAAGCATGACCTTCAGTCTGATAGCCAGAAACAAAGGTCTTTCTTTTTGGTTCACCCTGCTATATTAGCAGTGTTCCATTAAAATGCCATCAGTTTTACTTTATGAACAGAACTGTAATCCTGGACTGCTGGAGCTGGAAATGTGATAATTATTCGTTTTTTTTTTTTAATGGGGTACCTGATTTTGACATCCTTTACACTTGCCTTTAAATAAATGTGTTCTTTCCTCACTTTGTAGCTAGGAGATGCTCTTTATAGCTAGTTCCACCCTCTTTTCAGCGTGTCTTTAGTTTCTCTTCTGAGCACATGTAATTGCTGGACCTTCTAGACATACTATGATTTTTTGACCTATCTGATGTTTATCTGTGAAGATTTACACAAGTTTTGGATTAAAGCTTTTTACGATCTGCAGGATGTCATTTGGATCAAGTCACTGTCTGCTAATTCAACTCCAAAATGGGGTTAAAACAGGCGGTGAGGAGGTATAAATTTGCTTCCTCACCGACTGTCAATTGCTTTTCAGCGAACTGTTGTATTTAGATGCACATCTCTATCTACCCCGAGGACCTGTTCCCACCAAAATATACTGTGCGCCTTTCCCATACTGTGCGTGAACATGCTGCCGTTGCGAGGAGCATGTGAGTGCCATTATTTGTTACACAGCGCATTTGTGGCCCAGTGGTACCATGCGGTTTGGTGAAGTGCGATCTGAAAAATGAGTGCTTGCAATACTTCATGCGAGTTCCGCTGTGTTTTGCAGCCCATTCAAATAAATGGGCTATCAAAACCAAACTGCATGGGAGCATAGGGAACACAATTTATGGAGTTGTCAAGAGCATGATAGAGTTCAGTAAGGGTTATCTATGTAGATTTTATTGAACGAAAACACCTTCAAGAAAACTTTCAGAATTGCGACATAACTAGAATCAGCTGAAACCTCCCTATTGGACTTTACACCTGTTAAATTACAATTCATGCATGCACTGTACAATATGAAGAGTACATGAAGACATTAATGTGGGTCACTGGCTAATCCACTAGATAATGTGACTGGGTCCAGCACAGCACAGGTAGGATGACACTTTGTATATAATTTATAATCCTGCTGTCAGTTTAATTAAACGGGGATCTTTAATATGCTGTCTCTAAGACAGGGAATATTTACCCAATTGCCTATGCATTGAGTGAAATTTACAAAGACTGGAATCTGGAGCAGGTGTGCATAGCAGCCAATCAGCTTCTAGCTTTCATTTTCAAATTTAAAGTTGATGTAAACCGCTGGACATTTTTTTTGTCCCTACAAGGTAATGTCATAATGTGCTAGTAGCACATTATGTTAAACTTACCTTAAAACAAAGCTCTTCCAGCGACGATATGTCAGCGCTGCAGGCGCTCTCATCTTCACCCATCTTGCTTCCGGGTTTGCGGGCACCAGTTCTTTGACTGGCCAGAGCCACGATGATGTCACTCCCTCGCTTGTGCGTGGGAGTTGCCGTTCATGGCACAGGGCTCTGAAGAAACGCCACAGGTGGCCGTTCCTTCAGAACGCATGCACCAGACATGTCACTGTCTGCATTTACAGTAAATATCTCCTAAACGGTACCCATTTAGGAGATATTTACACCACCTATGTGGCTCTTGTAGCGTGCCATGGCAAACTGTGGGTGGGGCCACAATGGGGTAAGAGTGGGAGGGGCTTATAGGGCATAGTTAAACAAAACAAAGTACTTCTTGTACTCAGTATATAAAATATACTGAAATTGCCATCCTGCAAGCCAGAGTCTCAGGGACATATACAAACCTCAACACAATCATTTTAAAAATGAAACACTGACATTACTTAAGATTTTATGTACACTGAAAATAGAGAGCTAACACTCCAAACTGTAATCCTTTCTCTGTTACCTCTGGACATCCCCCTTCCTCCATCTGCTCACCGTTGCAGTACAGACTGATGGCAGGCTCAGTGACAGTGGCAAGCAGGCCATGTTTACATCCCCAATGTCGGCAGCATTCAGCAGTGGTAATGATATACCTATGAAAATGCCCCGCAATTTATATATCAATGCCGCCTGCAACCAGTGCTTGGACAAGGCCATCCGGTGCCCAAAGCAAAGATACCAAGCTGCACATATCCCCCCCCCCCCAACACACACACACACCATAGGGAAAGGGGAAGGGTTGGCAAGTGGGTGTGATAAAAGATGGGTAGACTGGAGGTAGCATAAGGAGGAGAGGTTTGCATTCAGAGGTGCTATGATCTGTAAAGTAGTTGGTAGAGAGGCACAGTGACCAGAGAGAGGTGGGTGGGAGATGCTGTAAGTGTGTAGAGAAGGTGAGTTGGTATGGGGGGTTTATGTGGCAGGGAGTCGCTGTGACTAGGAGAGGGGGTGGACTGTAATAAAAATGGGGATGGAGGGAGGTGTTGAGATTATGGGACCTTGTCAATGTTACCACTAGCTTCCTCCAGAGGTATATTTTACAATGTTACCACTATCTTCCTCCACAGGTATATTTTACAATGTTACCACTAGCTTCCTCCAGAGATATATTGTACAATGATACCACTAGCTTCCTCCAGAGGTATATTTTACAATGTTACCACCAATTGCGGCAGGCGAAATTTTAGGATGGGGGGGGGGCGCCAGACCTCAACCCTCCTTTTTCACCCCTCCCACGTCTCATAAGCCCCACCCCTTATAGTTTCCATTCCTTGTGTCAGGAGTATACAGCCCAGCATCACCACATAGGGTATGCAGCATAACAGATAGTGTATACAGCATCACCAGATAGGGGTATATAGAGTCACCAGATAGGGGTATACATAGTCACCATATCGCAGTATACAGAACCCCAGATAGCAGTATACAGAGTCACCATATAGCAGTATACAGAGCCCCAGATAGCAGAATACAGAGCCCCAGATAGCAGTATACAGAGTCACCATATAGCAGTATACAGAGCCCCAGATAGCAGTATACAGAGCCCCAGATAGCAGTATACAGAGCCACCAGATAGCAGTATACAGAGCCCCAGATAGGGTATACAGTCACCAGATAGGGGTATACAGAGCCAATATATAGCAGTATACAGAGTCACCATATTGCAGTATACAGAACCCTAGATAGGAATATACAGAGCCCCAGATAGGGTATGCAGTCACCATATAGCAATATACAGAGCCCCAGGTAGGGGCTCGCGGCACTGACAGACCCCCCTCCCCCCCGAAGTCGGGACAAAGTCCCGCACTTACCTCATCTAATAGCAGGCTGTCAGTGTGCAGATACAAAACAACGAAAAAAGGGTTGGGGGATAGTACCGGTGTCCTACTGTAGTATTCTAGTGTCACCTGTATGGGCCATATTGCCGTGTCACTCTGACCTCACCACTATAATAACAAAAACGCCCCCCCACAGACAGTGGAACCAAAAAGATGGTCAATTGAGTGACAATCTACAGGGTCAGTGAATACAAACATGTTTTATTATTAACATAATACAAAAATAATCCACCTCTTGAAGGGCTTCATAAAAGAAGGGTCTACATGGCCCTGAACCATCCAATAACAACCACACAAGACACACACAAAGTGACAAACACGTAACAAAAATACACTATCGTCCGGACGCCAGTATTTGTGCCTATCCGGGACAACCCACGGGAATAACCTGTCTATGCTCTATCAATAATCTGAATATGGGTGTCCCCAGGTGTGCACAAACCCCGGTGACTCGAGTCAACTGGGGATGGGGAACCTAGGGATAGGGGCAAGGAAGGGGGGATGATGAGGACAGGTTACTCTGTTGTCTGTATAGAGTCCAATAGCTGCTGTGTCACGGCTGACCAAAGGTCTTGTTGTACCAATGTGTATAGGGCCTACTGCATACATCTCCCTATGAGCGATGCTGGGATGAAGCTATATGGATGGTTCTCCGGTTTTTATCTAGCAAATTGGCATACCACTTATATCCAATCAATGTTCCACCATATCATTCGGGGGTTACTGTGTACGAAAGACACTCTTCCTAGTGCCAATTGAATAACCAAACCAGTCCTTATCGTCATTGTTCCTAGTGTCCTATTAAATAGACTAGAACCCTCCAAGGTGGGATTTTCATAGGCACAAACACAAGGTTATTGTTAAAATATCAAAATTTATTGGTTGTACAGTATTAAAAATATTTTTTTGAAAACGTATAATTCAGAAAAGCTTTATTATAAACAACAAACATAAACATAAAAAACATCAATATGAATGACAATTATGCTGTATAAAACATCCAGTTATGTACAATGACCTAATGCATTTCGGTGTAGATCACCTTCATCAGAGGTACAGACTTGAACATAACATCATAAATTGATCACTGTAATACAAAAATACAAGTTAGCATGTGGAAATTGTGCTGCAGTACATAACTGGTAAAAATGGAGCCTATAATTATATATATCCATACTTATCAATGCTGACATACCCAGAAAATATAGTTTTTTTGAAAAAAGACAAACTCTTAGACGCTGTTATAGCACGCTCAAACCGTAGGAGACCCGTTTGTGCCACATGGGTTTATCCGCAAGAGCTCCTGGCATCAACCTGACAAATACAAACAACAAATATTATTTCGAAAAGACTTAATATGCAAAAGTTTTTTTATAAAAATTATGACATGTTGGTTATTTAAAACTATAAAATTGTTATTGG
>BLSH010177566.1:368894-412836 GCA_018402905.1 Glandirana rugosa | reverse complement strand
GCTTGGATAAGCACCAAGAAAACGCATGGCGATATTATTTTTAAAAATAAAAGTAAAAATAAAAAAATTAAAAATACATATAACATAAGTGGTGGTGGCAATAAAGAGAAAATATAAAAACAATAAATTTAAGCGACCTAAATCCCCCCTATAATCTAAAGAAAAAAGGGGAATAATACAAAAAATGAAAAATTATATAAGGATGTGTTTTACTGGTAGGGATGTCTCATTCGCTCAAAAAACGCAGTTATGGAAGTGTAAAAAGGTGACCTTTATCTAGAGTCAGGTGGGAGGGGGCATTTCTCACCAACTTCAGATGTGATCAACCGTTACAGAAATACAATTACATTCATGTAATACATTCCAACATTAACCAGCAAAGGTGAGCAATCTCCATAAAAACCCATTACTCAGTAAAAGAGAAGGAGGGACATGTCAGAAAAAGAATTGCACAGGCACCAAACAGTCTATCAAAGGATATCTTCCATAAGGACTAGGCTCAATAGGGGAGAAGGAGGGGCATGTCAGAAAGAGAACTGTACAGGCACTAAATAATCTATCAAGAGTTATCAATGAAGCAGTTGATATCTAGGTCAACGTTCAGGCCAAGCGGGGAGAGGCTCCTCAAAAGGAAAATACACCCTTTATGTATGTTGTGTTTTTGAGTTGATTCACTTTGATTATCCACTTACTTCATACATCTGTTTAGTATTGACACTTGTCTCTTTACATATTCTTTTTGTATCCCCACACAAGCGCAGCTTTGTTTTGTTTCTATAACAGTGCATATATACCGTCTCAGCATGTACAAGTCTAACTAGCTAAGTCTGATTATGCAACTCATCTCTCCCCTCCCCCGTCGCTCACCAGGATGAGGTCCAAGGATGCCACCCCGCCCACAGAGCTGGGCCTCAAGTCACCCCCCACATAGTGGGGGAAGTCGTAGGGGAGCCAGGCCCTGCGGGGGGGAGGGGGGCCCCAAGCCAATCTCCCATCCAACAATCCTGGTCCCCACAGGGCAAGTGGAAGAAAAGAAAAAGAAAAGAAAAAAAACACAGTACCAAGTCAGATTGACAACACTTATAGTACTTTAACTTGAAAATCTGCCCATGCAGTGATGAGCCCCTCCAAGTCCTTATGGGGGGTAGATTCGCATGTAGAAGATAGGCCCCAAATCAAGCTGGGCATGTTAGAAGGATCAAGATCTGCATTTGAGAGCCAACTATACGCAAGTGGCACCCAAGTTACAACGAGGACACAGGAAGCGGTAATAGGAGTCATTGTTCTACTTTCCGGGGCCCTAATTATGTTTTTGCATATCTAGCAGACTATTAGATAAGGGGGGCCCATCTGTGAAGGTTTGGCAAAGTCAGCACCATGTATGATGAATGCACTACATGACCATAGGCGTAAGAATAAGATGCTAAAGAGTCTCAGGGAGGGGGTCTGCATCAATCCTTAGCAAGTGGGGGGGAACTAAGTCAAAGGAGGGGGGGGCAGATGCAGACACAGAGAAAGGGAGCAAAAGAAGGCAGTGAAAAAGAAACTGCGGTTCTTGCAGGCTATCTGTGAGACATCAGTTGTCTGTTCCCCTGCGTGCAGAGGATGGAGTGGACCTCTGATCTTCTTCTGTGTGCATGGCTTCGTTGTCTCTCAGGGAGGAAGCTGAGGAAGATCTACAGTGCCTCTGTCTATGCCGGTTAGAGCGTGGGGTCTTTTCTGTCTGGGCTGAGATCCAGGGCTCCGGCTGCATAAACGAGCTGAACCATTCCAGGACAGGAGTCAGCGGGATTCCCAGAGTTTCACAAAAGGCCTGCAGATCCATTGGCGTGCGCAATAAGGCACTGCAGTTGCCATTGGTGGCAGAGAGGCAAAAAGGGAACTTCCACCTGTAAATTATATGCCGCTCTCTTAAGACAATAAGCAAGGGGTGTAAGTCCCTCCTGTGCTGCAGGGTGATAGTGGACAGGTCCTGGAGGATCTGGATCTGCTGCCCATCATGGTGGAACTGCCCCTGGGTTCTAGCCTGCCTTAGTATCTCTTCCTTCTGGGTAATGCTGACAAAGCAGCAAATTGTGTCCCTGGGGGGGGGGACCTGTGGCAGCGCTCCATGTCAATTGGGGGTCCTGTGGTCTTCCCAATAGTGGTCTTCCCTGTAAAGTGTTGCATATGGCCCACACTGTCTGTTTTAACTGAGGCCCCTCGACCGCTTCAGGGATCCCCCTAAATCTGAGGTTCTGCCTACGACCCCTATTATCAAGGTCCTCTATATGCCACTGCATGCCAATAAGGAGTTGGGCCTGCTTACTCACAGTTTGTTGTACTTGGTGTAAAGCGGCCCCATACCTCATGGCTGCCACCTTCACGTGCTCCAGCCGGGTAGCGACTGCTCTAATGTTGCTCTTGAGGTCAGGGATAGCCGCCGTTGGTGTGGTTTTTATGTCCGCTGCCATGCTCTGGAGATCTGCAAGACATAGTAGCGGAGAGTGCTGTGCGATCAAACTCCGGAATAGAACGACTCAGCTGGGTACCGGAGTCCGCCCGGGTGCCGAGGTGTTCCTCCCTGCCATCGTGCGGGCGGTTGTGAGGAGTCCTGCCGCTTATGAAGCTCCGAAGGCTGCCTTGGTGGACGGAGCTCTCGGCTTACACGTCCATGTCGGTCCGCTGCTAGGCCACGCCCCCAGCACAAGAGCTTCTTATGCCTGTGCATGCCCATGCATGACAGTGCCTAATGGTGGATGGTAGATTGTCCAAGGACATCACATGTTTGCATGTGCACTAGTTGTTTGTTGTGGAAGCACACATAGAAGAGTGAAGACACATTTGCTTCATCCAGTGCATACAAGGCAGCATTGTCACCCTATTAGTGGAAAAGTAAGTGGCTACAATTTAAATTCAAGATTTTACAGCCATTACAAGCAGAAGCAAGATGGAGAGTGGTAAACATTAACAGCATTAGGAGAAAAGATAAATATTTATTTTGCACTAGATGGTTTAGATACACTTAAATGAAGTTACACAAGTAAATGTAGTTTTGGGTCAGTTTTATACATTTATAAATGTTTAAACCGTCTGATCCAAATATATTTGTACATTTACACACATGGTAACAGATTCTCAGATCACCGTATGCTAACTAAACTGCCAGATACTGCCAGTTTGTTTGATTGATAATTCAAACCACTGTTCCGTAAGTTCAGGTAAAGCTATTGATGGGAATTCATAAAGGCTGTTGTAGACTTCTGTCAGTGCTTGTGGCCATTTAATGTACCTGTCACAGTCACATTCATAATAGCTTCCCAGGAGAGACACGCCCCACTCTGAGTTCTGGTGTACCTCTGCATGCCAGCTCAGAGTTGGTCTTAATTTCAATCAGTTTTCTAATCTCCAAACTGGCAAGAATTCTTTAAGAATGTGTTACTGCCATAGCGACAGGTACTTAAAGTGGCAAGTAGTTAAAAAAAACCTGCTCTTGTCACCCGTTTTGCAAATGTTACCAGTACCTGAGTTTGGCACAGGTAATTCTAAAGGAAACTACCGCCAGAAAAGTGGCCTCAAATCTTTATTAAAATCCTCTACTGGGGTGTGTAAATCACTGCCTTTTTACAACAAGGAAGCAAACAGAGAGCCTGAAAAAGATTAAAATGAGCCTAAAGCTCCATCTGATGGATTTCATATTTACTTGACCAAATAAAGTTTACTTTTTTACCCTGACCATAATAAATAAAGAAATGTACAAACTATTATAAACTTCCTTTAAATGGGCTAGGACAGTGCCCGCCTTCCCTAACCTCCTTTTTAAACATATGTGTGACCTAAAGAATTAATAAATTAATATCACAAAGCTTGTTTTAATGATTTTCAATGCATGATCTGTTGCTTGCAGGAATGGAACATGACACGGGCATTATTTCTGAGGAACGGGCAGTTTGCACCTATAAACTCGTGCTACTGGGAAGCAGTGGTGTGGGAAAATCCAGCATAGTTGTCAGGTACTTAAGGGATGAGTTTCGAGATACTGACTGCACTACTGGATGTAAGTAAAACATAAAAGGCCTTATTTAAGTGTATAAAAGTAGATGTGTCTAAACTTTTTCGTTTTACCTGTACTAATAAAATGGCAGTTTTTCTGGTAACTAGGGACAGAACAGATCCTTCTTCTAGCACATTGAAAAATGTAGTTTATCCATCATGAAAGCTGAGATGCTACATACTGTTGTATATTACAATACTGTATAGTTAAGAGTAATGCAACCTGTTAAAAAATTAATACAACAATGTACTGTATTTTAATATTTAATGAAAAATGATTTTCACCATAAAGTTGTAAATGTCTGTAAACTGTAGGAATATTTAAAAAAAATAATGCATCTAAATCAGAATTAATTCAGTAAATTCAGTAGAATAGAGTCCTCAAATCAAGCATTTTACATAAAAGAGTAATATGATTTATTTATTATCCCAAGAAAAGCATCAAGTTTCATAAGATAAACTTCTTCTATGTGGCAATGCACAATTAATGTTCTTCTCTAGACTACTATTACTACTAACATTGTGGTTTATGAAAGTTGTAAAAAAATAAACATTATTATCACCATTTTTAAAATATCACACAGCATTTTTTTCTCACATATATATGTTATTTACTTTTTTCTTGATCTCTTAGGTGCATTTTTCACACATAGAGTTTACCTCCAGAGGCAACCCTTGAACTTTGAGATTTGGGACACAGCTGGACAAGAGAGGTATCATAGTGTGTGCCACCTATACTACCGCGGTGCCAGCGCTGCCTTGCTGGTTTATGATATCACTTCCAAGGTGCATATTATTTAGGTCTATCACTGGTCCTTCTAAATAATATTCATTGTTAAAATGAGAAATTCACATACTGTTTTATTCAAGGGAAATTATTCTGCTGAGTTGGAAGGGCACATCACTCCTTTGGTTTACTTAATTAAAAAGGCTCATTAATTACTTTTTGCCTAAATTAAAATGAATGTATAATATTAGAACTTGTCCCCAAAAATGTTCTAAGATCTGGCAACTGTGGATAATCATTTGGTGACGGCAGTCTGACACTGGGAATAGTCTCACCCCCCCCCCCCCCTTTACTCTAGACTCTGCTCCTTTGTTATGTGTAATATTTAAATATTTTAGTTCTCCTACCAGTTCATAGGTGCAGGATGTATGAGTGTGTGAATGTGCATGTATGTAATAAGATTTCTGTTATCATACCTATGAGTGTGCAGTTTGGCTAAACTCTGCAATACCTCTGCTTAACAACTTGACACTCATGGTTCCCTGGCTGGTGCTGGCATCTTCTCCCTGGCTTCTTCTGGGTGTTGGTCTTCGGCCGTCACTAATTGGTTGGTGGTAGTTAGTTGGTGCACATGCACAGAAATGCAGTCACCCAGTACACAGGTACTGTGCCGGAATGTTAAACCGAGCTGTACATGTGCAGTTCAGTGTACATTTTAAAGAAGTCTGTGAACAGGCAGGTAGGTTTATTTTATTGAAGAAGAGACATTGCATGCCTCTTCTGCAATAAACAGCCTGCTTGCTTGCAGTTTTTTTAATTTTAGACATTTAGTTCCACTTTAAATGCAAAATGCCTAAATAAACATTTTCTATTACAACACACTTGCAATAGTAGCAATGCATCAGTCTGCCATAGTTGTTTCATCAATGTAAGGAACAGGCAATGCAAAACTTCTCAAAGATGTATTTAGTAAATCCTGCACCTCTGCAAGTGCAGTGGCACTCATTTTCCCCAAAGATTAGTAAATGCGGTGAAGCTCTGCTAAATTCCACAATCCAATTATGTGCAAACAAAAATGCTGTTCTTTTTTATTTTCCTTTTATGTGATTGGGTATTTTTACAATGTGAAGCTTCACCACATTCACTAAGCTCTGGTTTACACAGCTTGCAAAGTGCACAGTCTATTTGCCTTTAGTAAATCCACCCCAATGACTACAAATGTCACTGGCAGATCTGTCATTATAACTGTGTAGCCCCCCATAGTAATAGGTGCCTTTTGTAATGAGTTTTTGCTAGGAGAGGCAAAATTTAGTCAGGCCTGACTGTAAGTGCAGGCCTGAATGTTTTGATCTGAGCTGGGGAGTGGCTGGGGACAGAAAGAAGTAACACCACTTGAAGTTTCCTCCCCCTTGAGCAGAGAAGATTCTGGAAAGGGGGAGGTGTTACTTCCTGATGTATGACAGGGAGCCCTGACCAGTCTACAGTCTGGATTGGCAGGGGGAAGGCCTACTTAGATATAGCTTTCTGCCAGCAGGGGGGAGGAGAAGTTAAGTGGAAGTGTGGAAGGTGTAGCGGAGGTGCTGTGGAGGCCTCTACCCGGGAGGGAGCACCCAGTCTGGGGGGGGGGGTGGGTGATCTTGAGGTCTGGGGACTTGGGTGCAGCCGGGAGTGGAGGTGATTCCTGGGGCGGCGCAGGGGAGTAGGAGAGCAGCAGAGGTGCTACTGTGAACACTTTAAAGGATCCACTGCAGTCGGTGGGTGACAGACCCTGGGAGCTGGAGGGGAAAGGCTGGAGCAGTCTGGGAGTGTAATAGTGGACAGTCTGTGAAGCCTTGGGAGCCAGGCAGGGGAAAGAGTGTCACTGTAAGGAAAGCAGGTCGGTGGGACCTGGAAGAGGGATGGGCTGGGAGTCGGAGTCCATTAAAGGCCCGGCTAGCACCAACGTACTAAGCTACACTTTGAGGGGTCCAAGACCCTGGCCTGTCATGGGTGGTCCGGAGGCCCTGCTAGCAGTTTGCAGGCCTCACCATGTGCTAGCTGTGGTGAAGAGAAAGGAGTTATGTGAGCCTGATAAATGTCCCTTCAGGTGAGGAACTAAGTGATGTGCTGTAGAGAAGTGAAGGAGCAATAGTCTGCAAGTGATGTGCTGGAGAGAAGTGAAGGAGCAATAGTCTGCAGAAGAGATGTGCTGGAGGAAGTAGAGTGTATATATGGTTGTGTATATAGGAGGTCCTGTAACCAATTCTTTGGGCATCCCACAGTCACCTCTTTTCCCCATCCAAGTTAAATCCCCTAAATAAAACAAACAAAAACAAGAGCCGGCCTGTTCAGTGACTTTGGATGTGTGACATATGGTGGGATTGAGGGCAGCTATAAGGTGAACCACAACTACCAGCCACTCCCAAGGGAGCACATGGCTACATTTGGGGGCTCATTTCCAGGATTAACCTGTAAGGCTGCCAGTCGTTGCCTATAGCAACCACAAGAGAACAGAGCAGGGGAATGTGATTGTCTGTTTTATTGTCGATGCGGACTTAACTGTGGGAAAGGACTTGTGTGCTCTGCCCTTGAACTGTGCTAAAATAAGTGTGTCATTGTCCATAGCAACCAGCGGGAGCTGCCATTAGTATTTCTGTCTGCTTACCCAGTTGTTCCAAACCAGCACTGGGGACAGACACTTATTCTAATCCTGCAATTCAGTGACTCTGTACCATGTAACCACATAACCACAACTACCAGTCACTCCCATGGCTACAACTGCTATATGAGAATCTATAAGTTTGCAAATATTCACGTTCAAGTAAAAAGCTGGTAACACACTTATTTCCAGAAAGGGTTAACTAGCATAGTCTCAAATATTCCATTCTGAAGTTATGGTTTGTACTTCCAGCTTATACCGTATATTTATAATAAAAGCTGCCAATTTAGAAGACAGTTACGGTGTTGCGGTTTATACCTTTAGCAGTTTAGCAAATCACTATAATATACAATATGTCCTTTTGATGTTTGAATGTTGACTCATCCAACTATGTGTGATAGGTATACTTTAGAATGTTATTGTCATTGTGAAATGGTAGTTCTCAGCGAAGCTGATGTCATATAATGTATGGACTTTACATATCCTATTATATAGCCAGTTTTATATTTGTAACAAATGAATTATCACCCTTTTGCTCCCATCTCTCCCAGGAGACATTTGTGAGGGCTCAGCTATGGCTTCAGGAAATACGGAAGTATGTCTTCAGCGAGGAAATGGTCATTGCACTTATTGGAAATAAGACTGATCTAAATTCAAAAAGGAAAGTCTCACATGAGGTATGATTTTCTGCAGAAGAAAAGTAAGCTGGTGTGTTGGTATATGGCAGCTGGTTGTGTGACTCATGGGACTCTTGTACTATGATCAATATACCCTTGCCAGCATAGCATAACGAAGGACTGTAATGGAATTATTCCAAAAAATGAAACATTACTTTAAAGACAACCTTCCTGTCACGTACCTGGTGGATGAGTCTGACTTATGCAGTGGGTAACCTCCCTTACTACCCTGACTTGGGAACACCTGGTAGAGTAGACAGGTGGCTCGGGAGTGCAGGATATCACAAGGGTTGGACTGGGTCACTGGTGTTGGTAGAAGTCCGTTGATGCACTCATGCACTTGAAGAGTGGTCGTACAGGCCGGGTTGTATAACAGGCTGGCAGTGCGGTACAAGAGGAGCAGGCAGAAGGATGGTTGGGTTCAGGCAGGGTCGTCAACAGGTTGGCAGGCAAAGTAAAGGAGGGCTAGGCAGGAGAGTGGTCGTAGGCAGTCCAGGGGTCGGTGCAGGCAGAAATCATCAAAGTCAGGCAAGCCGGGTCATAGGAACAGAGAATCAGAGTACAGGTTGCTCAGGAACACACACTACACGCTGTAGATCAGACATCACTTGCTGCAGGGCGTGCACAGCAGAAATAGAGCCATTTGGCGCTAAAAAAGGTCCAGGAATGCAGGATTTCTCTAACACTTCCTGCCTGCACCTTGTGTTATTCACCTGCATAAGATGTGCATTGATCATGTGGTTCCATGATGTGTGATGATGTGTACACACAGCCTATAGTAGAGTAAGGCCATACACAGTTTGAATCAGCAGGAGCCAGCCGAGATTCTAACCAGTAATTGGCAGGCTGAATGTACCAAGTTGATCGATTGGGTATAACCAGCCTGTCGGATGCTCTTGTGATTATTGCTAGTGGCTGCTATAGCTGCTAGAAATATTCACTGTCTTCTCCCGGCGGGGACAGATCTCCCCACACACCCCCGCCACCCCACCAGGAGCAGATAATTCCTTGGCAATTCCCCAGTCAGCACTGTCTGTGATGATGGGGGGATTGTGCAAATTTATTTCCTGCAATGGCACTACACAGGTTAATGTCTGCGCCTCTGTCCGACACTTCCTGTGAAGAAACTATATATCCCACAATCCCCGGGTTGCTCAGTCTAATGTTCTGCAGATGAAAACTAGTAATTAGTTCTGAATCAGACACAAGCAGCAGAGCAGTTAAGGGAAGAGATGTGCCTTCATCACATCAGTGAACAATCATCATTAGACATACTTCTTGAATGGAGAAGTAAATGGGTGCTGCAGCACCTGCCTGCTAGAAACTGGTAACATCACAGATCAATGTACATATTTGTCAGCACACTATAGATCTTCAAGTAATGTCCAAAGTTTTTAATCCATATGCATTGTTTCAGGGCCATGCAGGACTCCATTGTCAGGCATGAGATGATGAAAGGATCCTACGTGGCCCCGAAACATTGCACTCTTCCTTTGTGATGTGATCGCTTTGAATAAAATCATTTGGACATTACTTGAAGTTCCATGATGTGCTAGCAAAATGTAGATTCCTTACATTAGCACTCCCGCATTTGTGACAAAGAGAAATGGTGAGGCACTGATTAGATCAGTGGTTCTCAACTCCGGTCCTCGGGAGCCACTAACAGGCCAGGTTTGCAGGATAACTCAAATACATCACAGGTGATATCATTTGCTGCTCAGTGATTGCAGTATTTTAGTCTGCATCTCCCCAAGGTAATACTTAAATTCTGGCCTGTTAGTGGGTCCTGAGGACCGGATTTGAGAACCAGTGGATTAGATGCTGTGTTATCTGGAAAAAGAAGTTGGCTGACTCTTCGACAAGCTAGGTGAATGAATACATGGACATAGGGGAATAGATAACTCTATCTATCTGCAGCAGCAACATCAGTCCATCATTAATAAAGTAAAAATGGCACAGGGAATATAATACCTAGTTAAAACAACAAAACATTTCAAAGTGTATAATGCCTTTAACCTCCTTGGCGGTATTCCCTAGTGTGGCTCGGGGTTAATTTTCACTGCCAAAAGCAGTAATCCCAAGCCACACTCAGGATCGCATCTCAGGATCCAGGCAAAGTTACTTACCTTGTCCCCAGGATCCTACAATGTCTTCCTGCTGTGTCCTCTGCCCGATGTACTGTGTGCCGGGCTCCGTTCCCTGCGAGCTTCGCGTCACATGGAGACAGAGTCTGGCGACAAATTCAAATAGTGAAACACACACAACACATACAGTATACTGTAATCTGTAAGATTACATTACTGTATGAAATCATTTCACGTCCCTTTTGTCCCTAGAGCTTTGCCCAGTGCCCTGCATGCAATTTTATTTTATATATGCCATTCTTTCTGCCTAGAAACTTGAGAATGTCCATGGCATCCAAAAAGCGTCCCTTTATGTCAGAAGCGTTTTTTGACCAGCTAGAAAACAGCGATAGTAAATAAGAATCACTTGCAGAATTGAGTGATACTGATTTGTGGGGAAATTTATCATCAGACACTGAAAGTGACGACAGCGACAATTCTGCAACTGAGCAAATTTCAGTGTTTTTGATTTGATTACATTATTGAAAAAAATGTTATTATTATTATATTATTATTTTGATAATTATAGTTATTTATTATACTATAATTTATGATTTCTTTGTTTCAAACTTTATCATACCCGGGATGTCTACTAAACTCTTGTTTGGACAGATTTAAGTGGGTTATTCCTAAGAATTACAGGCCTACAATATAAAACGCCAAATTTCTATGCAAAACAATGTATTGCTTTGAGATGCAAAAATCTGACATAATCATATTGCCAGGGAGATTAAAGTGACTTTTGCAGCAAACATAACATTGTAAAATAAACAGGTAACAGGCAAAGATGATAAATACTTTGATTTGTAGTTTCCATTGAAATTTTTTAGCATATATTGGACGCATCATTTCACTAAGGCAGTACTGGGACAAAGTCATCCAGCACCCAGGGCAAAGATGCCAAACTGCCCTCCCACCCCCATTATGTGCACTTGGGGGATCCTACCCCCAGTGACCATTTACCTGTCAAAATCACTGAGCAGCTCCAGATCTGTCAGTCAATTTTGCATATACCTGGAAGTGTGCAATGATGTTGTGGGACCTTCCTGCAGTGTGTTCTCTGCCTCTGCTGGTCTCCTTGTGCTTAGTATGAATTGCACTGAAACGGCCAGAGCCCAAAACAAGGCACATATGCCAGTCACAGTGGAGCATGTAGTTGCACAGGTTAGGGAGAAGCAAGGGATCGTTTTTTATCAGATCATCTAGCTATGAATTAATCTGGTCTCCCACAGTACACAATCATTTCAGTAAATATAAACTGCTAAAATACCTTTTCTCATCAGCAGTATATAGCAGTCTTGTGATTTCTATCAGTTCCTGGTGAAGCTTGTAGGAAGAGTTTTCATACTGTACTGAGCTGTCCTATGAGGCTGCAGGGCTTCAGACCCTCTGTCTGGACAATACTGATTGACCCTGTGCTGATCACATGCACTCTCCCAAGAAAAAAAAAACCTCTAGCAATACACACCATGCTGAGCATGTGCAGCCTGACTCCAAAGGCTCTGTCTTATCTGGACATGTTTTGGAGTCAGTGGAAGAAGAGGAGAATCTGTGCATACAAGATCAATCAGCCTTTTTACACAATGCAGAGGATTAAGCCCTTAGGTTCCACAGTGAGTATAACAAGCATGCTTTACTCAAATA
This sequence comes from Glandirana rugosa, assembly GCA_018402905.1. Classification (NCBI taxonomy): domain Eukaryota; kingdom Metazoa; phylum Chordata; class Amphibia; order Anura; family Ranidae; genus Glandirana; species Glandirana rugosa. The sequence goes on along the minus strand of BLSH010177566.1, from coordinate 400,995 downwards.
AAATAAATGCGCTTGAACACATTAACAGAACCTGGCCTCTCAAAGAAAGCTTTAAACAAGCTTTGACTGAGTGGACTAGAGGCGGAGAAAGTGGCTTCTTTATGAATCGATCTGGGATCGTTGGAGCGGCTTCCCTGACCCTGCAGCAGGATCTCTCTCCCCAGGATATTGTAGACACAAGTGTATGAGACCACTGTTATAGGGGTCAAGAGGCTGTCTGTGTGGGTGACGGGGGAGGTTTTCTATGAAGATCACTTTTCCTTGTCTGCATGTTCATCTCACAACAACTTATTAAACACCCAGAGACATTGTTTGGATGTTATACATATGAACTATTTGTTCCATTTTGATTATAGCGCTGCACCTGTAATCTACAAAGCAGGGGAGGGCTGGCAGCCTTAGGCCTGGGGGGCAAGTCCAGTAAAGTGGCCCATTGAACCACCGAATCAGCTCACCATCTATGCCCACCTGGTTTTATAATAGATATTGATGTTATGAAGCAAAACAAATATGATACAATGTGGTAACAGAATTTAATGTTAATAGCAACAAAGGAGGTGCAGCCTCATCAGTGCCCATCAATGCAGCCTGATCAGTGCCCATCAATGCAGCCTCACTCATGCCCATCCAAAGCAGCCAGCAATGTAGAAAAAGGAGAGCCGCCATATTACAAAGAGCGGGGATCTCCTGCTTACCTGGCTCTGATGCTATCATACGAAGTCCCGCTCCTATAATAGACATCATCCATGGTAGGGCCAGCCCTCGGCGACCCCCTCTGCTTGCAGTTAATTGGCAGCCGTGACCCTGGCCCCTACTTCCTCCACAAAAAGAAAATATTGTCAGCGAGCAATGGTCGCCAGCCATTTCGAATGTAAGTTGGGGTGGCCTGGGGGGCGATTGCCACCCTGCCCTCTGGCCCAGCCCTCCCCTGCTACAAAGCATGCTTTACTGCATATACAGACTGTTGTGGGTTTAGTAACACTTTAAGTATTTTTAGCTAATATGTTAGGAAAAAGAAGGGGTGGAAAATAGCAACGTTTGCATTTTTAACACTGGGCACATGCTTGTGTTGATGTCTATTTACATTTTAAAAGTTGCTATTTACGCTTTTTTGTTTTTCGTTTAATAGCTTAAATTACTCAAATATAACATATACATTCAGCAATTTACGATGGTAGATTAACACCAAGTGCACTAGGATGTTGGGTGGCTATTCCAGCAAAGTCCAACTGCAGTCCCCACCACAAATGTCACTGTGTGACATTTCAATAAAGTTTTAAAAAAGTGAACAGCGTGATATGCTGCAATTGGCACATTGGCACTGCTGTCATCCCTCCGCACACCAGCCACTGCATTCTAATGCAGCCGCTGGTGTGAACGTACGATAAAGGTTGTAAAAGTTTGTTTATGTTTTTATAATTCTTTTTTTATATGTATGAATGGATTTGTGTTTGTTAGCAAATCCATTAACAGTTCTGTTCGCTGAAATGAGTACAGTGCTTAGTCACCATTTTCCTCACTTTCTATATTCAGATGAATGGCTTTGTTTACTTTTAAACCCATTCATACAAAATCAATGGGTGTGAAGATAATCATAGCCTTTCATACCAGTGATCACTAGAGGCTGCTCTGAGGTTGGGACAACATGGTGGACAGTGCTGATGGCTGAGTTATTAGTACACTTGCCCAGACAGATTTGGACTTTGCAGGGTTTGCTTACCTGCCATTTCTGCCGTTGGGACAGGAGCAGTGTGTGTGTGGGGAGGAGGTGTCCAGGGGTGTAAGATTACAGAAAAAAGGAGAGGGTAAGGAGCAAATAAGCAAACCCTGCAAAGTCCTGATCTGGCATCACTCCTGTATTAAGCTGTGTTTAAAGGAATACAGAAGCACTGCTCTGGCAGGAAGGAAGAGCTGGAGAGGGAGAGAGAACACAGCCGCGCCTCATCCTGTTTTTCTTCTTTTCTCCTGGACACTTCTAGCACTCGGCTCAGTGGGTTTTGTTATCATTCCCCCTCCTCCCTTCTGCTAGTGCAGCGCTCTTGTATGTCTGTGAACACTGCTTCCAGCTTCTGAATACAGGAGTGCTGCACTGGCACATGGGAGGGGGAGAGAGAATGCAGTCCACACCTCCTCCTGGCTCTCTTGTCCTTTTGTGGCCATTTCTGGCTCTGGGCACTACTGTCACTACTCCTGTCAGCCTTGTAGCAGAATGAGCTCACCATACGGCGCCCCTACAGTATAGCGTTGCACCCGAGGCAGTCACTCATCCTGCCCATCCAAATTGTGCCTCCAGTTTGTATGTTGGGAGAGTTAGCGTGTGAGTCTTCAGTGTGATTGGCACATTTATCATTTTTGGACAACAGGTTAGTTAAATCAAGATATGATTTGACACTTGCGGAAGTTTGTTTAAATTTTCATCTGGCAACAATTATATACTTACACTTTAAATGCACCCATCATCAGTTGTAAGTAGCTAAACTGGCTTCACAAGTCAAAATCTGGCAACTTCAGGTATCCGCACAAACCTCTGAACATTATCTTTCTGCAAGGTGCTTTTACTTGGTAAAGGTCCTATGTATTTTCACTGCCCTATAGAAATCGCCGGTGGTAACCCAGTACTTGATATTTGCTGAGAAACTTGTAAATTGCAACAGGGCCGGCCCTACCATGAGTCCCAGTGGGCCCATTGGACCCAGGCAGCACTTTGAGAGGGGCAGTAAATTGAGCCACAGCTGCCTCTCCTTTCTATTTACCCAGCAAATTGATGGGCAAGATTTTTTTCCAGCATCTTTGATGACAACTGCCCCCTGGGCTGCTTCGCCTGCCCCTATACTACCCTAGCCTGTCTATATACTACCCTAACCTGTCCCAGCATTTCATTCTTGGACCCAGGCAGCACAATGTCTTGGGCCAGCCTTGAATTGCAAACTAGAACTCCCGAGGTTTAGGACCCCCATAGTCATTTAGGGGTATGTGGAGGCACATGATGAGCCTACTTTTGATACCTGAGGGTAGTTCACACTTCGTTCTGTCTTTGCAAACAGTAGGATTAAGGAGACAAATTCCAGTTTTGCTCCAAATTTGTATTCAATTGCATTGAAAGTCATAAGATAATTGTTTCTTTATACATTTATCAACACATAAACTCTTTCAGGATGCTCAGGCTTTCGCTGAACAGGAAAAACTGCTGTACATGGAAACATCAGCAAAGACAGGAGAAGGAGTGAGCCAAGCGTTTGAATCTGTGGGTGAGTATATATATGATAAGATCATGGATCTGTAGTTGGCTATAGATAAGATTCAGATGAGCAAGTACAATCCAATCATTAAACAGTCTTTTTGGAACACATACTGTATATAAAGACAAATAGTTCTGTAGCTGGCCATAGATAATAGTCAGATGAGCAATGTTCAATCCAAGTCTAATCTAAGTCTTTTTCGGAACATGTGTATATACAGTATATATAGACAATTATTATTATACAGGATTTATATTGCGCCAACAGTTTGCGCAGAGCTTTACAACACAAGAGCAGACAGTACAGTTACAAAACTATTTAATACAAGAGGAATCAGAGGGCCCTGCTCATTAGAGCTTACATTCTAGGAGGGAAGTGATACAAAAGGTAATAGCTGTGGGGAGTGAGCTGAAGGAGAAAATAAAAGTACAGTTGTTAGGTGTGGGTAGAATAGGCTTTCTCTGAAGTGAAGAGTTTTCAGGGAATCGTCTAAAAGCAAACAGAGAGGGAGATAATCGGACAGATTGGGGTAGGGAGTTCCATAGGATGGGAGAGGCTTGGGAAAAGTCCTGGAGGCGAGCATGGGAGATGCTGACGAGGAAGCTAGAGAGCAGGAGGTTTTTGGAGGAATGAAGAGAACAATTAGATTGATATTTTGAGACTAGGTTAGTGATGTAACTGTGGCCAAGTTGTGGATGACTTTGTAAGTTATTGTTAGTATTTTGAATTTAATTTGTTGGGTGAGTGGCAGGAATCCAATGGAAGGATTGGCAGAGAGGAGTAGCAGACACTGAAAGGTTGGTAAGGTGGATGAGTCTGGCAGCAGCATTCATGATGGACTATGGTGCTTGTATTGCCCAAGCATGCACATCTCTGCCCCTGGAGACAACCCCACCTAAAGACTGCCCCATCTTTATCTCAGGGTAACAAAGCTGATTAGCCAGGAAAATACAACAATGATAGTTGTCTTTTCCCAAAAGAAGAGTATGCTAGGAACAACTGCTCTGATTTTAAAGTGTATCACAACCTAAGTACACAGATGTAATATATTGCAGCTTTCAAGTTCTTAAATACGGTGGCTGCATTAGTTTTCTTTTTCTTTTCAGACTTTTTTTCTTTTATTTTCACCTGGTAGGCCTGCCAGTAACACATTTTTTGTCCCAGGGTGACAGTGCTCACTCCCTGTGAACCTAAACCGACTTTATGGTCTCAGCTCTGGCATCTGTGTCCCCCATTGAGTGTGTTCCACAGAGAGTGCAGGTCAGACAGTCTGTCCTGACTTCATGTAATCCACAGAACAAATTCAGAAAATCTTAGCCATGACTGAGCTATATCATAACTAAGCCCTGTGGTTGAGGCAACACATGTCAGGGGCTCGGTCTGGATGGAGATAGGCCGGCAATACACAGAGCAATCTGTTCCATTCTCCTATCAGCACAGACAGTGCTGAAACGGGAATCCCTCCTGCCAGGCCATTGTCTTCTCTCAGCAGGGGGGGTCGAGGTGGGAGGGGGAAGCCTCCCCCCCAGAAAAAGACAGTGATTAACACTAGCGGCTATAGCAGCCGCTATGTATATTCGCAAAGGAATCCGGCAGGCTGGTTGTATACAAACCGTGTATGGTCGACCTTAGACTGAGGTTGCTATCACTTATTAAATGCTTGTAATCACCTTAGACTTCCTGCTCCTGATTTGGCCTACATACCACCACCCCCTCCCCTCACTTCCATAACAAAGTAAAGAAGTATTCTGTAGTCTATGGAAAAACTTGGCAGGGCTAGTAACACAGCCTGGGATTTGAGTGCAGCACAGGAAGACTGCACAGGAAATTAGCTTGCAGGATTGCTGGTAGGATCAACAGATATTTTTGTACTTACAGCATTGTTAAAGAGATAAAATATGGGGAAACATACATTGTAGAGATGCACTAAATAGATTTTATTTAGCGTTTTGCCCTGAAATATAGTTTAAATGCTTAAGGACCGCCCCACGTACATATACTACGGCAGGGCGGCCCTTAAGTGCAAAATCACATACCTGTACGTGATTCCTGTGATCGGCTCTGGGGCACGTGCGTGCTGCCGGAGCCCCTCTTCCGCTGTGATTGGACACAACGGGAACCAATCAGCGGGTCCGACGACCACGATGGGCGCCGGCCACCCGCGATCATTCTCTGGAGATGCAGAATGGCGGTCTGCCTGTGTAAACAAGGTAGACTGCCGTACTACTGTATGAGGGAGGAAATTTGAGATATCGGGGTTGATTTACTAAAGGCAAATAAACTTTGCACGTTGCACTCTGCAAGAGCAGTTGCTCCAGAGCTTAGTAAATGAGGGAAAGCTCTGCTGACTTCCATCATCCAATCATGTGCAAGCAAAATGCAGTTTTTTGTTTATTTTCCTTGCATATGATTGAGTATTCTTTGCAAAGTGAAGCTTTACCTCATTTACTAAGCTTTGGAGCCACTGCACTTGCAGAGGGCAACTGCACTTTGCAAAGTGCACAGTCTATTTGGCTTTAGTAAATCAACCCCAGAGTGTTGTCACACTATAACAGGAAGTTCCTGAGCAAAAAACTTAATGACAGGATCATCAGGCATTATTTAAAGGAAAGCTGCACATTTAAAAGGATTGAAAATAACTTTAGAAAGTACATTAACATGTTAGAGTTTATATGTGGTTTTGTTGATTGGGTTTACATCTACTTTAACATTTTTTAGTTGGTAAAATGATTTATCACTGTATGTATTAGGTGCATTTAATTGACACTGTCAAGCTATGGTTAGTCATAATTTCCTTGTGCTGCCTGCTCCTAAAAAACTTTATACTGTTTCCTTTCTGCAGCCAGTCAACTTCTCATCATGGATCACCATAAACAGGACAAGGCGCGCAGGATGGATGCAGACATCATCATGCAAGGAGCACACAACACTGATGGAATACACAGATGCTGCAATTTCCAGTAGACCATTAGTCACAAAGGAGAATCATTTGTACTAACTTGCTAAAATAATCCTGTATAGCTTGTGGCATTCAGATTTAATGACCCAATTAAAGAGAAGCCATTCGTGCCATGAAGGACACGGATATTAATCCCATTGTTTTTCCTACATCAGGCCTATTGTCCTGAGCTGACAGATGAGTGAAGAATAGAAAGACAAATTGTATTTGGTATTCCTTACATTAAACTGGCACCACAAAGGTAATAAAAGAAAAAAACATGAAACAAAATAAGTGTCCTTAACTCTAAAAAATGCTTAGTGAATAACTCTATGCGATTACAGAGAACTATACATTTGCGAGCACGCACACGCACGCACAACTAGAGTGATCAAAAACATAATCTTATTAAAAATTCTTTTTTCAGTTTCGTTTCTTTTTATTTTGGTTGGTATAAAATATTTAATTTGGAAAGGTGATGAGACAAAGTTTCTGAATTACAAGTGACACAAATAAATGTAACAAAGAATAATATAAAATGAAAGCAAAAACAGACAAGAGATTTATATTTTATATATATAAGGACAAAACAGCAGGAAATATGGTTTAGGTACACAACTTTGTAATTCATACCATAGCTACCCAAAAAGAGATATTGAAAATACTTCAGCGCCTCGGATAACCACTAGTAATATAAGGATCAATAAAGAATCACAGTAAGTATAAAAACTGAATAGACAAAGTATACAAGCGGTGACTACTTGAAAGTCTTTGAGGTATGACCAGCCGCAGTGGTGCAATAGCTTTCAGCCACAATCCAAATAATATATAAATGTTAACCACCGCGCTTGGTCAAAAAAATTGTAATATAAGTATGCAGTCTATTGGTAAGTTATTTTAGTAGAAGAAAGGCAGGTAGAAATTCCCCATCCAGTGGTATAAAAAGTGCTCGTGCTCAGATGGATAAAAGTGCTAAATTCGTGCTTGCTGTGCCCCACATGAATGTGCACTCACCCTTACTCCAGTGACCACCTATCGCTAGCGTGGTCTGGAAAGGCTTGTTGGGGAGTGTCCCCCGTAGGTTATCCTGTAGTGGTGCACCTCCAGCTATTTACTCCATCCCATTAATGGCCATAGATGGGGGGAAAAGAAAATCTCATAGTGCAAGTATTGTTCTAAAATGTATTGCATAAAAACAAGAAAAAACAGAAGAAATACGGACTCACATTTTTTGGTGCCCGCAAATCCTGGCACCGGACATAAGGGCAGCTGATTTACTTGAATGGGGAAATCAGCCCGTAATGGATGCGTGTACGCCGGTCGTTTGTGCCGGCTCCCGTTCGTTTCCCCGCCTCGGCAAAGCAGAAGTACGTCGCGATAACGTAATCAAACCTCGACGGGTTTCGGCCAATAAACAGCAGCCATCATCAGGAAGTTCTTGATGATGGCCGCTGTTTATGAGCCGAAACCCGTCGAGGTTTGATTACGTCATCGTGACGTACTTCCGCTTTGCCGAGACGGGGAAACGAACGGGAGCCGGCACAAACAACTGGCATACACGCATCCATTACGGGCTGATTTCCCCATTCAAGTAAATCGGCTGCCCTTATGTCCGGTGCCGGGATTTGCGGGCACCAAAAAATGTGAGTCTGTATTTCTTCTGTTTTATCTTGTTTTTATGCAATACATTTTAGAACAATACTTGCACTATGAGATTTTCTTTTCCCCCATCTATGGCCATTTATGGGATGGAGTAAATAGCTGGAGGTGCACCACTACAGGATAACCTACGGGGGAGACTCCCCAACAAGTCTTTCCAGACCACGTTAGCGATAGGTAGTCACTGGAATAAGGGTGAGTGCACATACATGTGGGGCACAGCAAGCACAAATTCAGCACTTTTATCCATCTGAGCACGAGCACTTTTTATACCACTGGATGGGGAATTTCTCCCTGCCTTTCTTCTACTAAAAGAACTTACCAATAGACTGCATACTTATATTACAATTTTTTTGACCAAGCGCGGTGGTTAACATCTATATACCCAAAAAGAGCACTGAGAATAACTGATTTAACCATAATTTTATTGATGGCTGGTGGTGGACTGGAGTTTAGGCACAGACCGCATATATACAATAATAAGCGCAAGGCAAGTTTTTTATGTAATAATTTATCAAAGCTATATAGAAGAAATATTTATATACTGGGATCTGATCAATGCCGAGTCCATAGGATGCAATAGAATGTGCCATTTATTAAAAAAGGCAAAATTTGTTGCCCCAAGTGAACTATTGGATTCTTCTTCTCTTCTCTTGCCTACATTAGAAAAAGAAACAGCAGACAATTGCTATGATGTAGACACTTTTATATGTGTGGTGATCTATTGTTGGGCTGTCTACTGTTACTGGTGATTTGCAGGTTGTTGGCGCCTGCTTGTGACTTACTGCTTGTGACTACATTGCAGTGGCATAAAGCACAATCCTACCAAAAACAGTTTGGGGACATGTGGGAGGGGGAGAAGTGTGGAGTTTGATCCTACCAAGTTACAATGATCATAATTGGGTTGTCCATATATAGGAGGAGTTTTCATTCTCCCCTGATTGTCCTATGAGACTGCATGACTCCTGACCATCTGTCCGGACAGTGCTGATTGGCCCCAAGGCCCTGTACTATCAGTAGATGGATGGAGAAGACAATATCAAGCAGCCTTTATTAGAGCAGGATTAAGCCCTTCGGTTCCACAGTGAGTATGACAACTATGCCTTACTACATACACAGACTGATTTTACTGTTGCAGGTTTAGTAACATTTTAATGTGGTAACTCAAAAACAAAAGTGTAATATATTGTAGCTTACTAATCTTTAAATGTTGTGGCTGCATTAGTTCCTCTTTTATACTTTTTCCCCTTTATTTTTACCTGGTGATCTGGACAGTAACACACTTCCAGTCTAGGGTCCCCACTCCACTGAAGGAGCATCAGAGACACTTTTGGACAGCAGCATTGCCAATCTAGGGAGAGAGTAGTGTTAGATGCACTAGCAGATTTAGATGAGCTTGACTAATAAATGAAAACCAACCTCTAGTTGGTCTAGTCCAGTGGTTCTCAACCCTGTCCTCAAGTACCCCCAACAGGCCATGTTTTGGGAATTTTTGCGTAGATAAAATAGCTGTCCAAAATACCAAGCCATTGACTCTGATTTAAAGCATCTGTGCAAGATAAAGGAAAACCTGCAAACATGGCCTGTTGGGGGTACTTGAGGACAGGGTTGAGAACCACTGGTCTAGTCTACACTTTTAAGCAGTTATAGCAAGTTGTGATTAGGATTTTATATGAATTAAAACTGTAAGTACCTCTGTCAATGGTAAATTGTTTGTCTCAATCACCTAACTTCCCCTTTTGCTAGAAAATGTGGTCTGTGAAGAAAGTTGAAAAATAATACACTTACTGGCTGTGTCAACATGTAGGTGGGGTGCAGCATGGGCGGTGGCAGTAACTCACACAGACAAGTGCAATAGAAAAGTTGTATTGAAGTAAAGCAATGACAGTTCACAACAACCCGGAGGGATGCCAGCCCAATTGGATACACTCACAAATTTCAACAATGCGAAGATGGCAGGTATCAGCTGGGTTGACAGTGTCTGTTAAGGGAGCGGAATGCAGACTGGCTGAACAGGGCCAAAAATGGGAAACTGTCCAAAGGAGTTGCGACCTTAGTCTTTCCCTCCTCATCAGGAACCTTTCCCTATCTCAAGTACTGTTCCTAACAGGCAGAGTACCTGTCCTTACTCTACCAACTAACAAAAAGTGCACCAAATCTGGGAGCCAGGGCCTTAAGTAGGCTCTGCCTGACCCAAGATGGCTGCTGGGGTCAGTTGGGGTGTCAGAATCCAATCAGCTACTTCACCAGTGACCCAGAAAGCCATAAAGGAACAGTGTTCCCCTTGACTTCCTTTCCAGCTGCAGTGCCGCTGTGGAACAACGCCACCCGCAGTGGAGAAAGTGGACTGCACCTGCCTACAAACAGGTAAAAAAAAATGAAAAGACCTAAAAAAGAAAATGTTTGCAACCATCACATCTAAGAGGTGGTTAACTACAATATAATAAAATTTTCATGGGTTTAATACCCATTATTTGTTTTAATGTCCATGCAGTCATGGACAACAATTTGACTAAATGGAGGATTTAGCCCAGTGGTAATGCTAAGGAAGAGGGATGTTCTAGGGGTAATCTGATGTCCTAATTAGGATCTTGAACAGCTTTAAAGAACCTAAGAGGGTTTGAACCTTGCTTGAAACCAGCAAGTGGAATAATTCAGATTTGGGGCAGCTGATCTTTATAAATGGAGCATTTTACACAGATGAAGAGGATTGATGCTACTTATATCAGTATGTAATATGACAACTGTAAGATGTAAACATAAAATGTACATTTTCATTTCCACAAGCTGGTGCCCAGGGAATATGTGCTATAAAACATTTGATTCATGTCCGCACAAAATTCTGACTTTAAAGACTCCAAGAAGATATTTTGCTGATGAACCCATTCTTATGAAAATATTTTCCATGGAAATCCCTTGTGGATTGTGTGATTAGAATTTGTTTTTGAAGGATTTGACATAAACCCCATAACTTAAGAAGAAAACATAACCTTTATTCACTTCTCATTACATTTTGCTGCTCATTTTGGATGCATACATTTCTGAGCCAAGCTTTTCACACACTGGTAGAGTTTTGAAGAAACCAAGGGTATAAAGGATTGTGTGCCTCCCTTATATATACAGTACATCAGGCTATAACGCTTCCATTCATTGAATTAAGTTTTAATTGCCCTCACTAAGCTCCAAGCTGTCATCTATTGGAATACAAGTGTGCCCCAAGGGTCTGTACACGAACTTCTGAGCGTCTTCCCAGGCTGTGCCCCTCCTACCAAACCTTCCTACAGGACGGATTCCACGGCCAGTATACCATGATGGGTCAATGTCAGGATCTAAGGACAAAGAAAGTACACTGTTTATTGAAATGTACATGCCAGTGCATTGCTTAAAAATTATCTTTAAACTATTCATTTTGTTGAACTTTTCATTTGGAATGAAAAGGTGAACATGACACAGTTACCTTTCCCTTTGTAGATTTCTTATTGTGCTCTGAGCAGTGCAAGATATCTGTAGGCCTGTCATTTAGCCTACTCTCATTTATACTTGGCTGAATGGGTTTAGTAGGATTCATCAGGAATGGATTTATTCACCAGAAGGGTCCAAATAGACAAATGGGTCTATCAAAGCATTGGAGTTGAGCACATGGGGCCAATTGGTTAGGATGGTGTGCTGCAGGCTTGGGCATTGGTGGTGCTGGTGCCAGTTAAGATAACAAAGTGTGTCTACAACGGTTAGTGTACTATACAGTGTAAAATGGAAAAAACAGAAGACAACTACACTTGACATGATAACACAGTGCAGGTGCCCGGTGGCTTTGTGATGGAGACAGATCTCCACTAAACTGAAAGAAGGAAGAAGAGGAAACTACTGGAGGAACGTTACCACCTTCTAAATAGCGGCCATGCTAAATAATATATAATTTTATACTCTTCTGCCCAACAAGAAACGAAAGTATTAGTCCTGAACTAGGATTTAGGATTTAAAGTGAAACTTTAGTCAAAATGGTTTTGTTATTTTTGAGAGAAATGGGAAAGGCTTAATTGCTAGATTATATTGCTGTGTGGTCACAAGGACAAGAAGTGAGGGGTCATTTTCCCATTAGGGACACATACTATACAATACTAGAATATTGTATTGGTTAAAAGTAAACCTATTTTAAATGTCTTTTTTCACTTTGTGTCTCCATTGGGAAGATTCCCCTGTGATGTTACTGGGGCTGTTGATGAAAGGAAATTTCCCCAAAAACAATATAAACCAAACAGAAGATCTAACTCTTCTCCAATGCAGAATAACAAGAGCATATTTTCACTGTGCTGTTATATCCACTTCAGCCCCGGAAGGATTTACCCACTTCCTGAACAGAGCGCTTTTTGCGATTCGGCACTTTGTTGCTTTAATTGACAATTGCACGGTCATGCGACATTGTACCCTAACAAAATTGATGTCCTTTTTTTTCCCAAATAGAGCTTTCTTTTGGTGGTATTTGATCACCTCTGTGGTTTTTATTCTTTGCGCTATAAACAAAAAAAAGGGTGACAATTTTGAAAAAAAAACTATATTTTTTACTTTTTGCTATAATACACGTTCAAAAAAAATATATAAAAAAAGAATGTATTCACCAGTTTAGGCCGATATGTATTCTTCTACATATTTGTGGTAAAAAAAAAAAAAAATCACAATAGGCGTATATTGATTAGTTAGCGCAAAAGTTGCCGCATTTACAAACTGTGAGAATTAATTTATGCCGTTTTTACAATTTTTTTACTAGTTATGGCGGCGATCTGCAATTTTTATCAGGACTGTGATATTGCGGCGAACAGGTTGGACATTTTTGACACTTTTTTTGGACCATTGACATTTATACAGTGATCAGACCTAAAAAATAGCCACTGATTACTGTATAAGTGTCAATTACAGGGAAGGGGTTAACCAGTAGGGAGCAATCAAGGGGTTAACTGTGTTCCCTAGTCGTGTGCTAATTGTGTGGGGGCTGGGCTGGCAGCGGCATGGGCTGGCAGGGGCATGACAGAGCTAACTGATCCCGATGACAGGGATCAGTAGATCTCTGTCATGCTGCCTGACAGAGCGGGGAACCGCCTTGTTTACATCGGCGGTTTCCCGCTTTTCTTCTGTAACAGGCAAGGTTGGGCGAAGTCAATGGAGCGCGCAGTGAGCACGAGAGCGCGCCACCGGTGGGGCGTGCTCGCCTCCTAGCCACGCCTGCGCGAATCGCCGTTTATAAATGGCGATTTGCGTTATGCTGCCACTATGCAGCAGTAAATGTACGCGACGCGGTCAAGAATCGGATATTCAAGAATAAATATTTTATGACATTCTATACTGTTCCCATGACATTACAGTAATATGTTCTGAGGAAACATGCAGAATTATAGAAATAGTAACAGTGGCTTCAGTGATAGCACAAGGAGAACAGAAAATGCAAATGTATGGCTTGTGAAAACTTTTCTAAGATGGTAGCAGTACAACTCAAAGCATATAAACACTATGATAGTTGGTTTTGTTATTGGATGTAATGAATGCTGCACAGCCAAACATATCAGAAAATAATTTAAAGGATGACTATGATAAAACTGCTGACAGTTTTTCTATTTTAGCTACACTTCTTAGTTTTTTCATTAAAACCAATAATATACATTTTAAAATGTGTGACTCAGAATTGTTGTGACAAGAGTTGTCAGTAGGTTTGCTTATTGGGGTCAACCTCTAAATCAATGTATCCTAGTGTGTCATAAAGGCCAGATCGTATTTCCTATAACATATAAAACAGGGATAAACATGGCAAAATGATGTCATTATAAAGCAATTATTTTGTTTTGGGTAGTTGTTCTTTAATGCATGCCTGTCATTTAGTTGCAAACAAGATGTTGGAGAGAAAAAGAGCTTGGTGGGCTTTTTTTCTCACTTTTGTTCAGTTTTGAGGAGTTAAGTCACTGTGTCCACTTCATTTATGTACAGTATCTCACAAAAGTGAGTACACCCCTCACGTTTTTGAAAATATTTTACACGGGACATTCCATAGGAAGTAGAGAGGAGATATTGCTGGAAGTGGCAGTAGAGGAGGTATGTCCCAGCTGAGTCACATCCGCCCATAACTGAAAAATTGGAAACTGTTTGCTTTCATTGTGTCTTTTGAGAGCACTTAGATTGCGTTTCTCTTCTATAAAACACCTTGGCATTTATGCATTGTTCCCTGAATTGGTAAGGCAGCAAGGACAGACGCGGACCATGTTCAAAGTGACAACGATTCTAAAGAAACCGCTCCATGTTAAGGATCCTCCTGTGACATCTTGGCTGGTTTATACCCCATTGGGGAAGGCAAATTCGACCCTCTAGTAAAACTGGGGTCTTTGTTTCAGGTGAGTGTGCAATGTGTCCATTGGTGAAGGGGCTGAGCACCTGGAGACACAATCAGTTAGAACTTTTCACCTGCACGCTATGGATTATTTCTTTTGAAGTGTTCCTCTCTGCTCCTTTTTCTATATGGACTTTTTATGAACTTAGTTTCCTGGCATTATATCTATGCTAATTTTTAATGTGATATTTATCTTATGCAAGATTGCGCTGCATCTTTTTATGCATGTACGTTATCCTAGGGCTATGTGAATACCCTTGATGTTCAGCTGGTAATTTTATTAGGGCTGTGTGGGCTGATTGCGCTGATATACTCTTCCTGTTATTAGTTCCAATCAAAACAGGCCTCGCCATGGTCGACCAAAGAAGTTCAGTGCACGTGCTCAGCTCCATATCCAGAGATTGTCTTTGAGAAATAGACGTATGAGTGCTGCCAGCATTGCTGCAGAGGTTGAAGGGGTGGGGGGTGAGCCTGTCAGTGCTCAGACCATACGCCGCATGCTGCATGGCTGTCACCCCAGAAGGAAGCCTCTTCTAAAGATGATGCACAAGAAAGTCTGCAAACAGTTTGCTGAAGACAAGCAGAATAAGGACATTACTGGAACCATTTCCTGTGGTCTGATTAGACCAAGATAAACTTATTTGGTTCAGATGAGTACAAAGACAAGTGGGTCTTGCCTACAGTCAAGCACGGTAGTGGGGCTGCATGAGTGCTGCCAGCACTGGGGAGCTACAGTTCATTGAGGGAACTATGAATGCCAACATGTACTGTGACATACTGTGAAGCAGAGCATGATCCCCTCCCTTCAGAGACTGGGCCGCAGGGCAGTATTCCAACATGATAGCGACCCCAAACACACCTCCAAGACAACCACTGCCTTGGTAATGAAGCTGAGGATAAAGGTGATGGACTGGACAAGAATGTCTCCAGACCTAAACCCTATTGAGCATCTGCGGGGCATCCTCAAATGGAAGGTGAAGAAGTGCAAGGTCTCTAACATTCACCAGCTCCATGATGTCATCATGGAGGAGTGGAAGAGGACTCCAGTGGCAACCTGTGAAGCTCTGGTGAACTCCATGCCCAAGAGGGTTAAGGTGCTGGAAAACAATGGTGGCCACACAAAATATTGACACTTTGGGCCCAATTTGGACATTTTCACTTAGGGGTGTACTTACTGTTGTTTCCAGCAGTTTAGACATTAATGGCTGTGTGTTGAGTTATTTTGAGGGGACAGCAAATTTACACTGTTATACAAGTTTTACACTCACTACTTTACATTGTAGCAAAGTGTCATTTCTTCAGTGTTGTCACATGAAAAGATAGAATAAAATATTTACAAAAATGTGAGGAGTGTACTCACTTTTGTGAGATACTGTATGTTGCCATAGCAGACCTTGGACGTTAGGTTCTATTTCCAGCAATGTTTTGGAACAAGATATAGTGTGAAATATGAACACAGATCAGGTGACATATGCCTCAAAACATTCTCTTCCTGTATCGCAATCATGTCCCTTCCCATGGTGATCACTGCTCCAGTCACATTAAATTCTCCCTCATAGTGATACCACAGTGGTAGACAAGTAGGATGTGTCAGAGTTACAGTAAAACTTTCATCACTAAAAGACCCAAGTGTATAGCCTACCTTCCTCACTCATATGCTGTATAATATCATGTCTACTACAAAAAAACAGAAACTCATTACATGTTACATGGCTACATGTATATTAGACTACCCTGACCATGGCCGCGGGAAAATGCAATCAGCAGCAAAAAGACGAACTGCATTTTTGCCGCAATTTTGCCACGGTTTGTATAAACGATCCTATCTTGAATGTGATTCTTCCGCATTCAGGAGAGGGAGGTTTAACCTCACATAAATGTGGCAGCTCCAAAACTCGGCTAAAAGCCTATGTGTCAATATACCAAATGATCCGAGCAGAAGTTGCAGTGGGTACCTGTCAAAAATAGGTAACCCCCCCCCAAAAAAAATGACATGCCAAATTTGGCAGGGATGGGGGGAGGAGTGCGTAAAGCTGAATTTCCCCTTTATGATGGAGCTCCGCTTTAAAGACTCATTCATACTACTGCTGATTAGGATTGCTTGGTCAGCTGTTCCCTGCCTAATGGCCTACAAACAAAATTTCTAAGGCTTCATGCACACAGAGTTTAAAAAATGCCACTGTTACAGGCATTGCATATTTTTTTCAGCCTATAAAAGCATTTCTATATAGGCCTATGTATCAATCCATACATAGATGTTTCAAGGAGTATTAGGAGAGCAGCTGAAAAGCAGAAAAAATGCAGAACATGCCTAAACTCCTCTAAACGCACATAAACAGTAGCACTCAAGTGTTAATGCATTCCAATGGTCAAATAAATGAATATTCCGGCCAATAGAATGCGCTAATGCGCAAACACTAGACATGCGTAAGCATGTTTGCTGTCATGGCTTTTACCTTGTTTCTTAAGCAAGGTGTTTTGGCATTGAGAAGGGCCTAAATAGATGACCTATGTGCATGAGACCTTAATGTGTTAACTGGGTAGTTTAGTTCACACAAAGGCAGGCAAGGCATTGTGCAGAGAAGGCCCATATTTGGGCCTCAGATGCCTACTGATTTTCCTTGGTTCTCATGACAGGCCTCCTGATTCCTTGGAGAGTAGTTGGCTTGTAGGTGCAGAAAACCACACTGCATTGGATGCTCTTCTGTAAGAACATGGTGTAAACATTTAATACAGGGCACATCTAATTCTATACAGAGAATGCTCTTCTAACTCATTCAGAAGATTTAATTTTACAGACGTTGTTACATATTTGATGATCCTGCTAAATAGCTTCTGACTTTTGGTCTCAGATTGCTAAGCTTGTGTCTTCTCATCAGTATTGGGCAGCCCCTTCCATAAACATGCAAAAAATGGTAAATAGCCTATTCTAAGGACGTTCCCTCTTCCCACTTGGCTCAATATATCACCTCAAGTGACACAAAATTTCATTTGAAGCTACCACACTGAGAATGAAATCAAGCACGTCTTCTAAAAAAATATATGCTTTCTGACACGATGAACAGATTTTAAAAAATGTTGAGCTGGTTTGACCGCTATAATGTTGCTAGCATCAAACATGTATTACTCAGTACTTAAAGAAGATCTAACATTAGAATTTCTATTTCCTAGTTATGTCCCCCTATGGGGACAATGTAGTACTTTGTTCTATGTTTCCATATGCTTTCTAACCCTACTTATGAGTACTTGACCTGCTCTTCTCCCCTCCAGCCACAGCCAATCATACAACTTTGAAGGAGATGGTTGATTCGTAGATGCAGTTTGCCTCGGCTGTGAGCACTTTCCAGAGACAAACAGCGGCAAGAGGAATGCAGAGGAAGCAGGCATACATCAGCCTCTGCATTCCTATTGCCATTGCTTGTCTCAAGATAAGTGTTCACAGCTGAGACAAGCTAAAGCTATGAATTGGCCACCTCTTGCATAGCTGATGTCAGATTGGCCATGACAGGATAAGAGGGGGGCAGGTCAGTATGCAAAACCTGGGTTAGTAATTACTTAGAAACATGTAACAAAGTACCACATGTTCCTTGTACCATAGAGGACAGAACTGTAAAATTGTAAAACTTTAGATCTTCTTTCTAACCCACCCTCAAAAGGCCTGTTATTCCTATCAAACTAAATACTCAACACAAGAAAAATCAATCTGGATTAGGTGTTTTATTTCACCTCAAAACCCTCTTTTTCCTTGTCCAGCTGACGTGTATGATTTTAATATGGATTGCTTTGTATTGCATGAATTGCATGTATAGAGGAGCAGCGATGTCACCCTAGGCTGCTCATTCCTGATTTGAACAATAACATTATTCCCTCCAAAACATAGGGGGTTCTGTATTGGATGGAAGAGACCTGGTCAGGGCACTACACGTAAATTTGTCTTTCATTCTTTGTCACAAAACTAAAGTCAAATTGCAAGTTTCTATAATGAAGGTCTGGGCAGATTGTGATTTACATTTCCCATAAATTACCAATATGAAGGCATGTATTTTTGTATTATGCGTAGCCAATTGATGTTTCAGAACATGAATGACTGAATAAAGCAGCATAATGGATTTAGGATATTGGCACTGGAAGACTGATTGAATGTACTTGCAGATCACAGATAGGAAATACAGAAGATAGTAAGATAACTCAGAAAAGCCAGACAATAGAATGATCGTACAGGCAAAGCACTTACTGCTGATAAAGATGTATGCATAATAAATGCTCAGTTATCCTCATGTTATTCATGCAGTGTGTTATTGACAAGTACATTATCTTTTATGGCCAAAAATGTAACTGGACTGACTCCTTCAAGGTCATGCCACGTAGAGTGGTGTACTGTCTAATTATACAGATATTTTTGCTTTGTATATAAAAGTAAATGAAAGTGGGAAAGAAAAGATCCTGGTCCATTTTTTTGATCTATTATGTTGATTTTACTCTGGCAATTATCTGAAATTTTGGCTGGCCCCGCAGCTTCATAACTTGCAACCATGTTATTTATGGTTGTGGCCCTACGACCAAGCCGTATATGGATCACATAAACACGAGACAAGACTTACTACATAACATAGACCTGAGGTGTGCCTTGGTGGTCTGGTCAGTATGCCAAGAAAAGGGGTATCCGCATAGGGAAGTAGTTCTTTAATGATTCTGTCATCGCTCTGCAAGTTTGGTAAGGGCTTGAGCCATTTATGTCTGAGGATTTGGGAGGTATCTAGCTAAACAGGCGGACTTCCATCTGCCTAACTTCTTAATCACGTGGTCTGGTACTCTGTCCTGAGATGCAGCTGAGGTTGTTCCGATCTGGAAAGAATGTCTAGAGTATCACCCGGGGTCAAGGCTCAAGTTGCCCAGTAGGATCCTGACTTGCCTGATAAATTGGCGTTTGCCGTTGGCTGCGGGCTGATGCTTCTGGATGCCATGTAGTAGGGATCTGCCTGAGTGGGCCATAAACAGAGACGGTTTTCCGGAATCCTGGAAAAACAGAAAATGCTGGATACTGGCTAGGTATAGCCTGATAGTGTTATGAGAAAGAGACAGCTGCTTGTGGCAATACGATATGAAGCATAGGATAGGCTTAAAGTGGATGTAAACCCACCACCCACCCAGTATAAACTAATGACACAGTATTAATGTATATATACATGCAAGCCTCCTGCATCTATCTCTACCTTTCAAATGTCCTTCCTGTAAGCACTAGCAGCTCTGTAAAACTCTGAAATCAGAGGGTGTCTGTGTTTTCTGGAATTTGGTGGGTGGAGTTGTGATGTCACAAGCCTCCCCACCCACCTCTATACTGAGACATTGAGGAGGGAGGGAGGGGGGAGTGTAAAACTTTCTCTGCTGCGTGAAGGAGATAAGCAAATTGCTTGTCACTCACAGAGCAAGGGGCGGATCGACTGTGTATTTCCCTGTTAGTCAGACATTCTCTTCCTGAAAAAAGATAAGGTCATTACTCACAGTTGGATTAACTCTTTGTGGCAAGACTGGGCACAGATGATATGACATGCTATACTCTACCAGGCAGAATTATTAATTCAATTTTTTTTTTCGGGTTTACATCCACTTTAATGTCAGCTGTGGTTGCTCCGGGGCATGAGGCTAGAAAACTGCAGTAGGTGTTCCAAGCAGAGTGATAGGCCTTCAGTGTGTTGCGGGACAACGAGTGGTTAACGTGCTGGGCCTCGTTGAGGAGGTGAGGTTTTAATCCATCGTCAGCTGTGACCAAGGTGGGATAGGAGTAGTCGTTGGGTTGGCTCCGGGTTTCTGCTGAAAGAATGCAATGACATTGAAGTGGGACAGTGCTTCTGCTGCAACGTTGCACTTGTCTGGAATATACGTGCAAAGAAAATTAAACTGATACTGCAGGGACTTCTGCACCAGCCTGCCTAGGAAAGACCCGATGGGGAGCAACTTGGACCTATCTTTGTTTATAATTTCAGCTGTAGCCTGGTTGGCTCAGACGGAGACCACCGTTTGTCCTGTCTAGGTATGGCGCCAGATCTGAGCTGCTGCTACAATGGGATGGAGTTAAAAAGGGGGAATGAAAAACCGAGGATCCAAAGGATTTCTGGTGGCCATGCCCCTGCAAACCAGTGATGGCCAAAAATGACCGAAACCTGTGGAGGTTGCGGCATCCGTAACTACCTGACGTGATAAAGCTGATGCTAACGGAATAAACATGGATACGCTGTTTCCAGTTTGCAAGGAGTTCATCCCACATTGTCAAATCCGCTATGCTGCTGGGTTCAGCCTGAGAACTTGATCAAGGTCTTGTACCTAAGAGAGGAAAACCAAAAGGCATGCAATGAAGGAGCGCCCCTGAGGGATAATCCTCACGACAAAATTAAACATCCCTAATCGGGATTGTGGCTGTCTCTTAGTATGCTCTGTGAGAGGGTAAAGGCGTGACTAACCAACCTGATTTGGGCCAATTAAAACAAGGGGGTGCATATGTTAAGAGGAGTCGTAGTCGTAGGATAGTGAGCGGAGTGGGATACGTTTTTTTTTCTCTGTGGAGAAAGACAGACAAGAAAACGTGAGTGGCCGGGTAGACTGTCACTGGAGACTATGAGTAGCCATTGAGCTTGCGGCAGAACCTCGGCGGGAGGGGGGGAGGTGGCCACGTTGCAGAAGCTCATAGTGCCTGTGGATGTGGAATGAGAGACGACAGTGAGCTTGTGGCAGGGACCTCATGGGGGAGGCTGCACTGGGGGGCTCGTGGTGCCTGTGGATGTGTAATGAGAGGTGACAGTAAACTTGTGCCCGGGCACTCGCGGGGGAGGCTGCGTTGCGGGGCTCGTGGTGCATGTGGATGAGAGGCGACAGTGAGCTTGTGGCAGGGCACTCGCGGGGGAGGCTGCGCTGTGGGGCTCGTGGTGCCTGTGTATGTGAAATGAGAGGCGACAGTGAGCTTGTGGCAGGGCACTCGTGAGGGAGGCTGCGCTGCGGGGCTCGTGGTGCCTATGGATGTGTAATGAGTGGAAATGCATGGTCCGAGTGGCAACTGAGAGCTAGGGCGGGGCCACGTGTGAGTGGTTTAATTCACAGAGACGTCTGTATATCTATATATATTATTATTATTATTTTTTTTTCTTTACTTTTTTTTTTCCCTGCGCTTTTTTTTCCTGCATTCTTTTTTCCTGCGTTTTTTTTTTTTAACAGGTGTGGGTACTAAGCTGCTGGCTGCAACTAGAACCTGGTGCTAAGCAGCGGTGAATGTGCTTGCTAGAAGTTATGCTGAGATGCGTGCTTGCAACGATTGCAAGAAGTTGTACTGAGGCGCGTGCTTGTAACGATTGCAAGAAGCTATGCTTGTATGTGTGCTTGCAACGATTGCAAGGTAGAAGCATCACTGAAGATTTATTTACAGTGACTGTAATAAGTTGTATTTCAGTATCAGTGCCTGCAACGATTGCAAAGATGTGCAGTTGGAGACGTGCTTGCAACGATTGCAAGCATCTATGCAGCTCTAGAGGCGTGCTTGCAACGATTGCAAGAAAAACCTACTGATAGGCGAAAAGAGAAAAGGGTAGCAGAAAACTGAATATGTAGAATTGCAACTGTGACTTTAACAGGTAGTAGTTGTGTTTGAGAGTGTGAGAAATGAATCTGATACGAATATGAATTGTTGTACCGTCGATGCGACTAGATTTGAATTGGGGTGTGATGAATATGGGAATGAATCAGATATGAATTGGCGTGCGCAGTACATCCAATACGAATCTTTGCGCCACTAGACACGGTAACTATGGTACATGACATGAGTATAACGCATCTGATACAAGCCGTAGTGCCACTGACGCGACTAGGTTTGAATTGGATTGTGGTAAGTATGCAATGCATCCGATGTGTCGCAGATGGGGCTAGATTAGAATCGGACTGAGATGAGTATGAAAAATGGATCCGATATGAATGAATTGGATCTAGGGTAGGACAGAACCGATAAGAATAGGTAAATAGGGTAAACAACATGAAAAAAGTAAATCAAATGAAACAATATGAATCGGGAGGTACGGTAAATGATACGAACAGTGCATCTTTACATGAACCGATACAAATCGGTTGGAGGATAAGCGTAATGAACTGATACAAATCGGTTGTAGTGTATGGCATGAACTGATGCGAATCGGCAGGTAGGGAATGGTACGTACAGAGTAAATGACATGAACCAATGCGAATCGGTGTGTGTGTAAAGCATGCGATGCAATCTGTTGTGCCACCGACGCGACAAGACTCGAATCAGACTGTAGTAAGTATGCCATGGTATTTGAAATGAATCGGTTGTGGGGTGAATGACATAGCCGATGCAAATTAGTTGTAGTGTGCATGAAATTAATCCGATACAAATCGGCTACAGAGTAATGCAATAGATCCGAATCGGCTGTAGAGTGTGTGATTTTTTTTTGTTTGTTTTTTTTCTTTTTTTTTTTTTAGCAAGCGCTTTCAACCTAATGCAGGATGAAACCACCTAAACTCAACTTGACCTAAAGAAGAAATGACAGACAAGAGACGTGAGTGACCGAACTGTGTGCTACTGGAGATAATGAGTGGTAGGATCGTGTGCCCCTGGAGACATGCTGGCTACGATTGTAAGTAAAGTAGTCTTGGAAGGGGGGTGAAAACAAGGACAAATTGTCGGGGTTTACAAAGCTGGAGTATCGTGCGTGTTTGAGTAAGTACAACTATATGAGTAACGACTGGTTGCTGGTGGCAGGAGTCCCACGAAGGAGACTGAGCTGCAGGAAGTTTGTGATGTGTGTGACAATGGAATCAACTTGTGTCGTGCCGAGTATACGAAACCCTGTGTCGCTGATGCGTCCGGGTTACGAATCGGGCCATCATAGAGTGTTAGGGTGTCACCCCTCCTCCAAACCTGAAACACATACCAACCACCCAACCCCCGAGGCTAATCGAAGTGCAGACAAGGCACCAGGTAGGTCTAATTACCACCTCATCCAGCTACAGAACCCGTGCAAACAATACATACTAATCTCCAAATGGATGAGGCGGCAGCCCCATAGACAGTGAATCCCATGAGCAACGAATTCGAGTGATATTGGACAACGACCGACAGCGACTCAGAGGCTTGGATCTATGAATGAATCATATGTTGTCGATGGGATGACAAACAAGGCAGGAGGGAACCTACAAATCTACTACGCTTGTGCCAATGATGTCGGGACACAAGCGACGACAACTCGGAGGCAGCTAAGTACAAAAGGGATGCAGGATAGGAAACATAACGAATTGTAACATTGCGTATGAAACGAAAAGATTTGAATCCTACCTGCAACAGCGAGAACGGCCAACAAAGACCATGAACTGAGAAGCCGCAACACACTGGTAATCGAACACGCAGACCCAGAACACGAAGAGAGCTGGGCAGAGTCAGCCTAGTGATATGTGCTATCGTGCACCGGAACCGACAAGGACCACAGGTGAGTGGTCTGCTTAACCACTTGCTTACTCAGCACTTAAACCCCCCTCCTGCCCAGACCAATTCTTGGCTTTCAGCGCTCTCGCATTTTGAATTACAATTTGTGTGCGACGTTGTACCCAAACAAAATTTTTATCATATTTTTTTCTCACAAATAGAGCTTTCTTTTGGTGATATTTGATCACCTCTGCGGTTTTTATTTTTTGAACTATAAACAAACAAAGAGCGATGACTTTGAAAACTTAACTAGATTTAATTTTTGCTATAATAAATATCCAAAAAAAAAAAAAATTATTCACCAGTTTTAGCCGATATATATTCTTCTACATATTTTTGGTAAAAAAAATCGCAATCGTCATATATTGATTGCTTTGTGCAAAAGTTATCACGTCTACAAACCCCATTCTGCTGCTCGATTAGGCAATCGTGGGTCTCCAGCGGACATTGAGTCCATCCGACCCGCAGGCACGGCCACACAGCGCGTAAGAGCGTGCCGCAGCCGGCTGTGAGTGTGCGCGGGGAACGCGCAAAGGTGCGGACGTGCATGGACGTTAGGGTTGCCACATCATCCCTTTAATCCAGGAAACATATGAATTAAACAGGTTCTGAGGCGAATTTAATGCAGATGAGATTCCAATTGAGTTTAATTACCAACTTAATCAGCCACAGAACCTGTCCTGGATATGTGTCCTGGATTAAAGGGATGATGTGGCAACCCTAATGAACGTCCCCCTGGCAATTCGGATCCGCACTGTAGCTGTGTTTCGGCTATAGCGCGGATCTATAGTGATTAAATACCCTTCTGGCTCCTCCCATAAATTCAGGCCACCATTCTGGCCTTCTAATTTGTACAAGCAGCTGAAGCCCTGAAGTTTTAGCTAACCCATGGGTGACCGCTGGAACTGGAAAATAAGGCAGATGAGAATTGTTGAGTGCACTAAAATCTATTTTGCTGGGTCTGCCAGTGTCATTGTGTGCCTGTTATAAGTCATGTCAAGAGCTCTTAACTCCATGCTACTTTCTGCTATAAACTATGTGAAAAAGGCTGGTCTGTCATTAGTGGTAACTAAATATAGGTAAACCGATTCACAGAAGCGGGAGCCTGCTTCTAATTGGGCTCCTTCATTAATGAGTGATGCCTAGGGATAGTTAGTGATCTACCCAACCATGACTTTTAGGCATGTTTTTCTTGTCATATTGGCTGACCTCTCCGGCATCCCTAACATTATTGCAAGTTCTCTTGTTTCAAATCTAAAGATGAAGTTTAGTGAAAAAATGTATTTAGGGAAAAGCACAAGGATTCGAATTTACCTGTAATGAAGTGTATTCCTCCCTTCACTGATTCTGATTAACTTTTGGTGCTGCTCCTGCATTGGCTAACTGCTTGGTTGTATGTGTATGTTTTTGTGAACATCATATCCATACCCTCCCAATATTCCCTTCTTTTCTGTGCACCCTCCTCCACTCACATAATTCCTTGCATTCTTTTCAAAGAATGGCAAAGGTTCTGTGAGTGAAGGAGGAGGATCATGTCATCTGCTTCTTCTCCACTCACAGAACATTTTACATTCTTTTGGGAGTCTGGACAGGATCTTCACCCAAGCAGTTAACCCATGCAGCCAAAAGTTCACGGCTGTGAAGAGGGCCAGCATTAGTAAAGGGAGGATTGGTACAGGAACCATCAGCCTGCGGGCTGTAGGATATACTTCATTACAGGTAAGGTATATCCCTGGTGCATTTTCACAAAAAATATTTTGTCACTAAACATCAGCTTTACTTTTTTGATGAATTAAGGATTAAAATGCATGTGGTTGACAAAAAGTTCTTTTGGTCTGAGGGAACTTCATACTCTCCCATATGAGAGCTACAGAGAAAATGAGTGCTAGAGAACTTCCTAGGGTGCCACCTCATCCCTTTAAAAGCAAACACATATTAATTACACAGGTTCTGTGGCTGATTAAGGTGGTAATTAAACTCACTTGGTGCCTTATCGTCATTCAATAGCCTCAGAACCTGTGTACTTCATGTGTGTTCTGGTTTAAAGGGATGAGGTGGCAACCCTAGAACTTCCCCCGGGCGAGATCCTGTGATCACAGGTCTGAATAGGGAAGAGGGTATAATTTCCAGCATGTGTCACTGACTGCTAAACCTGCTCTGAATGGTGACCAGCGAAGGCCACCAACCACAGCTATCTTATCTTAGCTCCCCAGACCAATCTACCCCTGGTTTTATATCTCCTTGTCTTTGCTCTGGGATCCCATTTTTGATGGCATTGTCCAGACTATTTTGACCTCTTTGATCCAAATTGTATTGCATGAAGGCAGCCCATTCATAATGCACTAAGTGCATGTCCTATTTCCTTTAATGCAGCACACAACAACACTTGGTAGTGTGATACCGTTTGCTGTTGTGTATTGTGTTGGCATTGAGGTTAGGGTTGCCACATCATCCCTTTAATCCAGGACACATATGAATTACTCAGGTTCTGTAACTGATTTAATGCAGATGAGGCACCAAGTGAGTTTAATTACCACCTTAATCAGCCACAGAACCTGTGTAATTAGTATGTGTCCTTGATTAAGGCTGCATTCACACAGGGGCGACCCGACTTCGACGCGACTTTGCTAGGCAATTTCAGCGCGACTTTCAGCGCGACTTCCAGCGCGACTTCCAGGGACTTGAGGCGACTTTACAACACGACTTTTTCCAGGCGACTTTGCCTTGACCAATCAGAAAAGGGAGGGAGGGGGTTGCCTAAAAATAAATTCTATTCTTTTCACTACAAAGTCGCTTTTATTTAGATGGGGGATCCGACTTGGAGGCGACTTCTATTCAATTCTATGGGCACAAGTCGGATAGAAGTCGCCTAGAAGTAGTACAGGAACCTTTTCTGAAGTCGCTCCGACTTCAGTAGTGTACATTAAGACGGCTCCCATTCATTTCAATGGGGTTTCAGATGTCAAGCGACCTGGGGCGACTTGAGGCTACCCAAGTCGGAGCGACAGTCGCCCCTGTGTGAATGGTGCCTAAAGGGATGATGTGGCAACCCTAATTGAGGTGTCATTAGGAATGAGTGCACTAATGCACACAGCACATGTTTTCGCATATTGCAGTAGTGCACAACATTGCTTCTAGATTGTAAGCTCTAACGAGCAGGTCCCTCCAATTTCTCCTGTATTGTATTGTAACTGTAATGCCTGCCCTCATATTGTAAAGCGCTGTGCAAACTGTTGGCGCTATATAAATCCTGTATAATAATAATTGCGGCTTGTGGCAGACAGAATCACGTTTCTAATAGCATTAGGAATTTTAAAAGTGAAAAAAGTAAAGATGAGTAGGCTTTTTTCTCTGTATCAGTCTCCTCTGCTTGACATAATTGGGATTATTTCCTAATAGCAAGTATGCTGTTCACTTTGCAAGGGAAGTTGCACTTTGCAAAGAATAACAAATCACAGGCAAGGAAAATAAAATAACAACATTTTTGTTTGCAAGTGATCGAATAATTACAGTCAGCATATTTGCCATTCTCTACTTTTTGATTGGAGGGAGGAAAGCTTCCTAACACAAATATGTGTAAATGTGTACATTTTGTGAAAAAATGGAGTCCTTTAGATTTGAAGTACTTTTGCAGGAAAATTCCTTGGGAGTGCAAGAAATGAACTTACCATGCCATTAATGGAACCCTGATTAAAACACTTAAGATGAGTTTACTAAAATAGTAGAGAATCTTTGCAATTGTTCATTTAGCTTAGCGAACAAGGTTTATTGAAGTGATCACAGCTTAACCTTATTTACTCAGTAAAGTGAAAATGTTTTACTCTGTGGTCTGAAGCTGCTGTAAATGTGATGTCACTGTAGTGATGATTATTGCCAGCAGAGGGAGATGTGGGAGAAGTTTGAACAAGATTGTCTTTCTATTTCGTCTCCCTCCCTATTTATGCCCTATTGTTTGTATATATACTGTTAACACTGCCATGTATCTACATCAATCCAGCTCTGGTTACTGCATAGCTTAGACTTTCAAAATATCAATAAGTATTGAATGAACTGTCTATACATTCCTTAAGCAAAATACCAAATTATCATAAAAGGAGCATTCACAATACAAGCATTACAGCTATTATGTAGAGCGATTTACAACCTTTTTTCCAACCAGCATATCTTCCTTGTTAAACGTTATCTTAATGTGAACCTGTTAGCCATTTTAATATTAATGCAACCCTCTCACAAAAAGTACAAAAATATAGTGTACTGAATTGCAATAGAAGAAATTAAATACTTCTTACAGCACTGAACCCTTCTCTGTGCCCAAAAGTCTGCTGGGAAGCCCGCACTTCCTTTAACGTTGATCTGTTCATACTCCGTGCAACGTTCACTGGTTTTTCCCGTCAACTATTATCAATTATTATGTCACTACTGTGTCTTCTAGTGACACATGGGTTGGTAGGAAGAACCGATGAGCACTGCAGGGGACACATGAATTTGACACTCATTGAAGTCCTGCTTTCCCAGTAGATTTTGGGGGGACAATTTCTCGGGGAATGGTAAGTATTAAAAATGTTATTTTTCAGGACAATTTTTGCCATAAGCTTCCACTTCAAAGCTACTCCCTGGGCCCCCTTTCTCTCTCTCTCTCTCACACACACACACATTGAACCTTCCACCCATCTAACTAATCATGGGTATACAAAATAATAATAAAAATCCTAGTAAGACTGGTAACAGGTATGATGAAATATTTGGAAAACCGTAAAAATTCCTTACCTGCTCTTTCCTCAGAGAATAACTGCAGAAACTCAACCACTCCCTCCACCTTCCCCCTGGGGTAGAGTTGCGTGAGCTGCAGCAAATGGGTGTGGGAGGGTGTTAAAGGGGCAGGGGAGTGTGCTACATACAGTGGGCAGAGTTCAGCAGTGCATTTTGTACAAAATGCAGGATTCACAGGATTCAGGAGGGTGCTACGTACAGAGTGCAGGGTTCAGGAGGATACTACGTACAGAGTGCAGGGTTCAGGAGGATACTACGTACAGAGTGCAGGGTTCAGGAGGGTGCTACATACAGAGTGCAGGCTTCTTCTCCCTTCACTGTCTTCTTCCTTTGGTTCTTCCCCCGGTTCCTCTCCCTCTGCTTTCTTCTTCCTCTGGTTCTTCTACCGGTTCTCCTCCCTCTGTTAGTTCTTCTCCCTCTGCTGAGGTCTTTTCCGGATGCTAGCTTTCACTGTTGTGTTAGCTCCAGAGTTAGCGTCGGGAGAAGACATCAGCGGAGGGAGAAGAACCGGCAGAGGGAGAAGAACCAGAGGAGGAACATAGCAGAGGGAAAAGAATGGGAGGAAGAACCAGAGGAAGAAGACAGCAGAGGGAGAAGAAACAGAGGGAGAAGACCGGAGGGAGAAGACACCAACAGAGAAAGAAGACACGTTGGAGCTACTTTAATGAAGGACTTTGTCAAAAACCTGTCTACTGTTTTCATTTATTTTTTACACTTTTTTGGGTGAATAAGTAGGGGTACAATTTACCCCATACTCATTCACATATGGGGGGCATGATTCTGTTAAAGAGGGCTTCCAGATTCTATTAAGCCCCCTGCCAGCAGATCCCCACAACCACCGCCCAGGGTTGTTGGGAAGAGGCCCTTGTCCCCATCAACAAAGCACCTACCCCTATGTTGAGGGCATGTGGCCTAGTATGGTCCAGAGGGGGGGCTCGCTCGCCCCTCCTTTCCTGGCCTGCCAGGCTGCGTGCTCAGATAAGGGCCTGGTATGGATTTTTGGGGGGCCACATTGTTTTTTTTCTATTCTGGCATGGGGGTTCCCCTTAAAATCCATACCAGACCGAAGTGCCTGGTATGGAATTGGGTGGGAACCCCACGCCATTTTTTTTTTCAATTTTGGCGCGGGGTTCCCCTTCAAGATCCTCAGAGCACAAGTTGCATGCCACAAGTCAGATCAGTTAAGATGATGATCCGACTTTCATGCGACTTTAGTGAAATTGAATGGGCTGAAGTTGGATCAGAGTAGTGCAGGAACCTTTTTCAACGTTGGACCAGTTAAGATGGCTCTCATAGGGAATCATTGATTTATACACATCATGTGAAATGTGCTCCTAAGGTCAGAGCGTATTTCGCAGCAGTGTGAACCAGGCCTAAAAGTCCTGCCTCTAAAAATGCCACAGGATACCTGATCTTTACTTTGTTAGCTAGAAAACCCCTTAGGTTTGCCTCTTTAAACTAGTGCTATTTGGCCTAAATTATGACCCACTGAGGCAGTCTAATTTGGGGAATGGCAAATAGTGGGCTTAGCCAAAAAGTTAGGGATGTCAGGCCTAGTTTTTTAGACAATGAAAGGTTTTCTGTTAAAAAGTTACTCACAGCTCCCAACTGTCCCTCATTTGGAGGGACTGTCCATCTTTGGAGACCAAATGTCTCTGTCCTCTTTCATTGTCCCTCTTCTTGGTCTGCTGTATAAACCTTTCATTCTAACTCTAAATCAATGCGTTTGTTATTTTAAAAAATATGTAACATGTGAAAGTAGTGGTAAATAAATCACTTGTAGATTTAAGCAATCTTTTTGTAAAATATTCATTTCTCATGTTCTGTGTAACTGAGGGGGCGGTTGGTGTGTGCAATTGCCTACATACTTTGCAGTATAAGGTGTCCCTTTTTATCATTTCCAAAACTTGGTAGGCATGGTTACTCACAAGCTTTAGTCCCACCTGGGTTTGACTTTCACTCCTTTGGTGGAGTTAGGCAGTATTTGATGGCCTATTGGGTCTACTACTGCTGTCCATAGCAATCAAAACCACCACCACTGGTCCTACTTTTATAGGGCTTTGCCAAAAGACAACATGGAGAATTCACTCCTGAGAAAATCATCTGGACGTTGAGTCGTGGCAGAGCATAGCTCCAGCTGTCAGAGTTAAAAAGGGGGAGGAGGAAAATCCAGGAGAGAATCAATCTCTAACTCCACCTAAAACTATAAAAGATTGATATATTGCCCATTTGCCCTACATGGCTAATTTTTTTAATTGGTTGTAAACCTGTACATATACTCAGTGAAGTGACAAACTCTAGGTGATACACAAAGATCAAACAAACTCCCCTACATAAGTTGTAGCTTTGTATCTACAGCCATTTCTTCTGTAGATTAATGTGAAAACACAAAGAGGAAAGGATTTCTTCTTAGATCTAGGAGTAAGGGGTGGGGAGCTGAAATCTTTACAAAGCCGACAGCTCTGAGGCCTGATTGGAGGGAAGGGACACCCCCCCCCCCCCTTCACACAATACTGAGGACAATCACAGCTGTTAATATAAGTCACAGTGCTGCAGCTCCCTCACCTTCAGCTTTTTAACTCTTGGTGTCAAGAAAAGCTGCCAGAAGTGACTCATGTGGATAACAGAACAAGGCAGCAGAGAGAAATGACACTTAGAGTTTTGGAGAGAGACAAGTACACAGTACAGGAGAATGTGCTTGCCTCGTATTTCATGTCTGAGGGTTTCAACCACTTTAAATCCACCTAATAGTGAAATCCCATTAATACCTGTGTATTGTAGTAAACACTGCACAATACATACTAATGGAATTTAGAATGGCACCCTAGGTCACAACTACAGCAGTGGACAACACACCCGGCATGCAGTGCAATGCATTGTGCATGCTACTCGTTGTGATGTGTTTCTTAAAAAAGGCTCAAGTCCATTTTTTGCATGTAAAAGTGTATTTTCACCTTTCAGCCAAATAGAGATAACACTTACTTTATATTTGTTAGGTGCTCTCTATTCACACAGCATAACTTTAAAAAATATTTAAAACTTGCTGCCTACCTTTTTACATGCTCTTTTCTGAAAATAAATCCTACTTAGCTCTCCCGTTCTATGTGGTGTTTATGAGGGGGCTGGGGTAGTATGCTCACATGTAATTGCTCATGCAGGGGTCACCTGCGAGTGAGCAGCCCTGGATGCAATACTGTCTGTCAAGGGCCAGTCCCTCGCAGGTGATCACTGCATGGGCGATTACATGCATGCGGCCATGATTAGCTGCGGGAGCCAGCAGCTTCTCATTATTTTCAATAATGCCTGCATCTAATCACTGGGAGTCCCTGCTGAGGCACATGTAATTGGTGTTGGGCCCTTTCACAGGTGTGAATATGGCCTAAAGATATCAAGGCTTGGGTTTTGCATTGTTAACCGGAGCCCTGTCCCTGAAGTGTCCCTATTAACCACTTGCCGAGCCCGCGCGCTCACTGTGTCCGGGGAGGGCTGGGGAGCGGGTGCGGCGGCTTCGATTGCCGCCGGCTACCCGCGATGGCCCCCCCCGGAGCGAAGGAGCGGAGGTCCGTGTAAGTAAACACGGACCTCCGCTCTGTGAAGGGCTGTGATCACAGCCTTCCTGTACATGAAGGCTGTGACCACTTCCCTTC
>BLSH010177566.1:346993-368884 GCA_018402905.1 Glandirana rugosa | reverse complement strand
ATGCATGCGGCCATGATTAGCTGCGGGAGCCAGCAGCTTCTCATTATTTTCAATAATGCCTGCATCTAATCACTGGGAGTCCCTGCTGAGGCACATGTAATTGGTGTTGGGCCCTTTCACAGGTGTGAATATGGCCTAAAGATATCAAGGCTTGGGTTTTGCATTGTTAACCGGAGCCCTGTCCCTGAAGTGTCCCTATTAACCACTTGCCGAGCCCGCGCGCTCACTGTGTCCGGGGAGGGCTGGGGAGCGGGTGCGGCGGCTTCGATTGCCGCCGGCTACCCGCGATGGCCCCCCCCGGAGCGAAGGAGCGGAGGTCCGTGTAAGTAAACACGGACCTCCGCTCTGTGAAGGGGGAAGGGCTGTGATCACAGCCTTCCTGTACATGAAGGCTGTGACCACTTCCCTTCCCCTGTTAGGGCAGTCCCCCCACAGTTAGAACACGCCCAGGGAACATAGTTAACCCTTAGAGCGCCCCCTGCAGGTTAACCCCTTCACTGCCAATGGCATTTACACAGTAATCAGTGCATTTTTATAGCACTGATCGCTGTATAAATGCCAATGGTCCCAAAAAAGTGTCAAAATGGTCCGACATGTCCGCTGAAATATCGCAGTACCGCAAAAAATCGCAGATCGCCGATATTATTAGTAAAAAATAAAAAAAAAATAAAAACCCCAAAAATGAATTCTCATCACTCTTAAACGCGACCACTTTTGCGCAAACCAATCAATAAACGCCAATTGCAATTTTTTTTATCGCAAATATGTGGAAGAATATAAATCGGCCAAAAACGGTGAAAAAAAATGTTTTTTTATATTTTTTTTTTGGATTTGTATTTTAGCAAAAAGTAAGAAATTTGGGTTTTTTTTTGCAAAATTGTCGCTCTTCTTTTGTTTATAGCGGCGATCAGAAATGACACAGAGGGGATCAAATACCACCAAAAGAAAGCTCTATTTGTGGGAAAAAAAGGACGCAAATTTCGTTTGGGTACAACGTCGCACGACCGCGCAATTGTCAGTTAAAGCGACGCAGCGCCGAATCGCAAAAAGGGCTCCGGTCCTAAAGCTGGAAATCCTTCCGGTCCTTAAGTGGATAAGCAACAGCATGTTCTTCTTAACAAAACAAGATGTATATGTATAATCCTGCTTCAAAGAAACAAGAAAAGAATTATACTTAAAGAGTATCTCCACTTTTGTTGATAAAAAAGTATTCCCCTCTGGGTAAACTATGTACATTGCAAGGATTTTTACCAACTTTGTAGCAGATTCCTACCTTTTGTTATCCTGAAAAAATCCCTGTGTGTTTGTCTGTGCCTGTGTGCAGAAGTGAGCCTAATAGGAGTGGTTTCCTATCAACCAGATGCTGCACCTGCAGGACTCCGATGAGAAAAATTGCAGGGTCTGCATCCCTTAAGATGGGATTTCCTGTTGGGAGTATCTCACCAAAAAGTAAATTTTTTTGTTGCAAGGAATGCTTGATATCTGACTTGCATCTTAGTGTAGACTTCTGGGAAAATCAGTGAGCCAATCACAAAGACAGGAAATTATCTTTCTGGGGGGGCGTTCTGTACACGTTCTGTGTACAGAACACCTCCAGGTAGCCATATTGCATTGCATTTCACAGAAAATTACAGGGCTGCAGATTGAAAAGGAAAGGTAATTTTTAATAACATTCAATTACAATATAACTTGTGTTGTAATTGTATACGCTATATTATTATTTATTTTTTTTATTTGCTATTTTTTTTCTACAAAAGTGGAGTTACCCTTTAAAGATGGGCTGCATGTCCTTTCAAAATGAATAAACTGCCTTAATGGGGTGCACCTTAGTAAACAATAACACATGGGGTTAATGTAGCACATGATATGGATGAAAAGAAAGGTGTTTTATACCATTAAGGTAGTTCTACTTGCATGGTATGGTACACATACAAATATGAGCACATGTGAAAATGCATGCTTATTTATAAAAATGCAGATACCGCTTCTCCTATGTGCTGCAGATGCCATTTTAGGGAAGAGACCTAGGAGAGGTTTGGAAATAAATTCTAATTACTAACAGTTCACAGAATAGTTTGTACATTTCATACAAACTCTAATTACATCTTTATAAAAATCTGTGAAGTAGCTAGATTTAAAAAAAAAGACAAGTGGTGAAATAACCAAAAATGTTATCCATTAAATAATGATGAAATATTAAGGTGATTTTAAAGTCAGAAGTTTCCTCTTTCTTACAGTAAAAAAGAGGTTATACTTACCTACTCTGTGCAAAAATATTTCACAGAGCTGACCCATATCTATTTTATGGCAGTCCTCCGTCCCTTCTTCCTGCTGGTGCCCCCAAAGCAAACTGTGTGCTATGGGGGCACCAGAGCAGGCGCTCTCCAGGGTCCATAGACACAAACAGCGCCCCGCTTCTTTCTAACAGGATTTGACTGACAGCAGCCGGAGCCTATGGCTCCCACTGCTGTCTGTGTCTCCTGTGAGAAGAGGAAGCCAATGGTGCTACAGATGGGGACAGCGCTGGAACGTGAGTGGAAACAGGTAAGTGTTTAGGGGCGGGGGAGGGTGAGAAGTGCTAGTGGAACATTCTTTACCTTAATACTGGAATTTAAAAACATTTTGCCTTTAGAACCACTTTAACCACTAGAGATCCGCGCTATAGACGAAAGACGTCTACAGCGCGGATCTGAATATCCGGGTGGACGTCCATGGACGTCCGCCCCTTTACACGCCCCCTGCGCGCTCTGACAGGCAGCGGCGGCGCGCGGCTGCCACACGCTGCGTGGGCATGCCCGCGGGTCGGCTGGACTCGATGTCCGCTCCTGACCCGCGATCGCCGGCAAAGCTGTAGAACGGGGAACCGCCAATATAAACACGGCGGTTCCCCGTTCTGTGACAGGGGGACAAGCAGATCTACTGATCCCTGTCACTGGGATCAGTTAGATCTGTTATGTCCCGGCCAACCCATCCCCCCCGCAGTTAGAACACAGCCAGGGAACATTGTTAACCCCTTCACTGCCCCCTGCAGGTTAACCCCTTCACTGTCAATGCCATTTATACAGTAATCAGTGGACATTTAAATTTCTGATCCCTGTATAACTGTCATTGGTCCCAAAAATGTGTCAAAAATGTCCGAATGTCCCCCCCAATATCAAAGTCCCGATAAAAATCGCAGCTCGCCGCCATTACTAGTAAAAAAAAAAAAAATTAAAACCGCCATAAATCAATGTCCATAGTTTGTAGACGCGATAACTTTTGTGCAAACCAATCAATAAACATCGATTGCAATTTTTTTTACCAAAAATATGTAGAAGAATATAAATCGGCCAAAACTGATGAATAATTTTTTTTTATTTTTATTTTTTTGGATATTTATTAAAGTAAAAAGTAAAAAATATTGTTCTTTTTTCAAAATTGTCGCTCTTGGTTTTGTTTATAGCGCAAAAAATAAAAACCGCAGAGGTGATCAAATACCACCAAAAGAAAGCTCTATTTGTGGGGAAATAAGGACATCAATTTTATTTGGGTACAACGTCACACGACCGCGCAATTGTCATTCAAAATGCGACAGCGCTGAAACCTGAAAATTGGTCTGGGCAGGAGGGGGGTTTAAGTGCTCAGTAAGGAAGTGGTTAACTTCAACCATTTATAAATAGGCACTATGTACTGAGGAAAATGTAAAGGTTGCCATTGCTGATCTAGTAGCATAAAGCAACTGTGTCTAAGAAAAAACTGTTAAAAGAAACAGTTCCTGTAAAAGAAAGGACTTACCTGGCCTTTGCACCTGTTTGGGGAATTTTCCCTTTGCTGCCTGGAGAATCTTCCCCTCTGAAATACTTCTGGCAGTGCTTAATGCCTGTGTGTCCTGTAGTGACAAAGGGACAGGCTGGAGAAATCACCAAGCATGGTGGGGTAGCTGGCTTCCAACACTCCGGGAAATGTGTCAGACAGGGAGCTTCTCCAGGCAGTGTAGAGTAGAGCGTAGAGTTAAAAGAAGCTAAAAGTGTTCAAATTCCACAAACAGGTGCCAGGTCAGGTAAATATAAAGAGGCTGAATTATTAAAGAAATTGACAATCTTCATACTATAAATTAGTTCATTTAGCCCCGATTCACATACGTGCGATGCGGGAAACGGCGCGATTACAGAGCCAGTTCCCGCATCATATTCTTCCCGCAGGCAGTTCACACTGCCTTCTGCGAACTGCTGTTGGTGTCATTGCAAAGTTAATGACACCCCCAATTTTGTTCACAGATCGCAGTGCGAACTGTGAACTCGCACATGAATCGGATCGCATGGGTGAGAACACCCACGCGATGTGATTCCACTGCAGGAAAAAAAGGTCCCTGCAAATTTTTTGTGCAAATCTAATGCGAGTTCAGCCATGCAACTGTATGACTGAACTCACATTGCTCAGAGATCGCATGTGATCGGCACCTGCAGTGCAGGTGTGAATCACATGCGATCTCTGAGACCGCACAAGTGGGAACGCGGGCTCAAAGTGGTTGTAAATCTCAGACATGAAATATGAACAAAGCATATCCCTCGAGAATTTGTACTATCAATCCAGAGCACTAAGTGTCATTTATGTCTGCTGCCTCGTTCCTCTTCTATCTGCATGAGTCACTTCTGACAAGTTTTTCTGACACCAAGAGAAAAAAGTGACAGGGGAGGGATCTCCAGCACGCAGCCTGTGGTTGACAGCCTCAGCTCTGTTCCTGTATGCTGTGTGAA
This sequence comes from Glandirana rugosa, assembly GCA_018402905.1. Classification (NCBI taxonomy): domain Eukaryota; kingdom Metazoa; phylum Chordata; class Amphibia; order Anura; family Ranidae; genus Glandirana; species Glandirana rugosa. The sequence goes on along the minus strand of BLSH010177566.1, from coordinate 364,148 downwards.
GAAGGGTGTGTACCTTCCCTTAAATCAGCGCTCAGAGCTATCCTCCCTGAGCTCTGCAGAGTGAAATTTCAGCTCTCCATCCCCTGTTTTCTGACAGCTCAACAAGCTTTATAAATTCTGCACTTTGAATTTAAAGAGGAGTTCCGCCTAGGGAGAAAAAGTTAAAATACTGTAGCTGCTGACTTTTAATATATGGACATTTATCTGTCCAGGGAGCCTGCGAAGTCGGCACCCCAGCCGATTTTCGGATCGACTCCCGGGTGTTGACACTGCCATTCCTGGTAAGGGAAACTGGCAGTGAAGCCTTTTGGCTTCACCCCTGGTTCCCTACTGTGCATGCGCAAAGCAGGCTGTGCTTTGTAATTGGGAAGGAGTAGGGGGGCCTAATTTCCGCGGGACAGCGCCGCAGCACCATCTCCCTGAAGTGAGGATGGGTACCTGTCAAAAACAGGTACACCTCCTCCCCTCTCGCCTGAAAGGTGGCAAATATGGCACTAGAGGGGGGAGGAAGCAGATCAGTGGAAGTTCCACTTTTGGGTGGAACGCCACTTTGTCCCTATAGACAAATGACGTCCGGGTGGGTGTTCCGTTATCCTGACTGGGCGTCTATTGACATCCTCAGGATAACCCATGATTGTGCACTGTGTCAGTCTGACCCACCGCATTACCGATCTCGTAAAGAGCTTCCATCAGAAGCTCTTTACCACGTGATCAGCCGTGACCAATCACGGCTGATCACGATGTAAACAGGAAGAGCTGTTTATCGGATTTTCTTCTACTTGCGTCTGCATACGCGAGTAGAGGAGAGCCGATTGGTGGCTCTCCTGACGGGGGGTGTGCGCTGATTGTTCATCAGTGCAGCCCCCCTAGGATCGCCACCCTAAACCACCAGGGAGCCCACCCAGGGACCACCAGGGAGAGCCTATCCAGGGACCACCAGGGAGCCGACCAGGACCACCAGGGAGCCGATCAGGGAGCCCACTCTAACCATCAGGAAGCACACCCTAGACCACCAGGTAAGGGGCACAATGCCCAACATGGATGGCGCTTATTTTAGATGCCACCCTAGACCACCAGGAAATGCACACATTACAGTGCCCTCTATCAGTGCCCACCAGTGCCACCTATCAGTGCCCACCTGTGCCACCTATCAGTGCCCAGTGCCACCTATCAGTGCCGCCTATGAGTGCCCATCAGTGCCGCTTATCAGTGCCTATCAGTGCTGCCCATCAGTGCTGCATATAAGGGCCTCATCATCAGTGCCAGTCAGTGCCAACTCATCAGTGCCGTCAGTGTAGCCTCATCAGTGCCCATCAGTGATGGAGAAAATGTACTTATTTACAAAGTTTTTTCACAGAAACCAAGAAAAACTTATTTTTTTCAAAAATTTTTTTTTATATGTAGCGCAAAAAATAAAAAACGCAGAGGTGATCAAATCCCACCAAAAGAAAGCTCTATTTGTGGGAACAAAATGATAAAAAGCTTGTTTGGGTGACCGCGCAATTGTCATTCAAATTGTGACAGCGCTGAAAGCTGAAAATTGGTCTGGGGGAGAAGGGTGATATGTGCCTGGCATTGAAGTGGTTAAAGAAGAGAAGACTGCAGATAAACAGGTACAACTTATGTAGGAGGATTTGTTTAATCTCTGTGTATCACTTGAGACCAACATTGGGTATTTACAGGGTTTACAACCACTTTCATTTAAAATGTAACTCATTTTAAAATGAATTAAACCAACCTATCCAACCATGTAAAATATCTATTTACCTTGAATATGCAATGCTGTGCAGATGAAATAAGTAAATGGGAATTCGCTTTTCACATAATAATTGATAATTAGCGAATATGTACACAATTTATTGTACTCAAAATCTCATCCCTTGCAGGTGCTGGTTGTCTTAATTTTTTTTATTGCTAGTGACAGGGTCACATTAAGTATTTTCTGAGGCAATGACCTAAAACAAATATACAGGTCAGAAGTTGTAATCTGCATGCTAGTTCCATATCCGGCTTAGAAAATACTGAAGATAGGGACACCCAGGCAAGTAGCATTTTTAGGACAAGGGCAGCAATGGCAAACTCCGATTTTGTCAGTTAAAGGATAAGTTCACTTTTTTTTTCTAAATTCCAGCTCCCCTATGTACCAATATAGTGTTAATGTACTTCTTTTGCAAAAATAAAACAGCTTTCCATCTATTCTACACACGCTTACCTCACTGTTTTTATGGATGTTTCAAAACACTGTTCGATTACTTCTGCCTTACTTCCTGGACAGGCTTTAGGTCATGACACAGGAAGGCGTTGACCAGCTGATCTCATTAGCACACACCCTGCATCATCTACCCTTAGCTGGTCAACTCCTTCCGGTGCCATGACCTAAAGTCTGCCCAGGAAGAAAGGCAGAAGTAATCAAGCAGTGTTTTGAAACATCCATTAAGTCAGTCTGAGTAAAATAAATGGAAAGCTGTTTTATTTTTGCAAAAGAAGTACATTAATGCTATATTGGTACATAGGGAAGCTGGAATTTAGTAAAAAAAAAGATGAACAAAGGTGAACTTAGCCTTTAAGATTACCTTTAATGCACTAATACAATTGCAGAATATATCATGCATCCATTAGTTATTGTTTCATAAACCAATTTGCTGATTGTGAACATAAGGTATCATTACATTTCTTGTATCTAAATGTATCAATGAAGCTAACTACAAGTAGTTAAACAGAAAACTAGACAGCATGCATGTATGGAAGTGTTACAGTATATGGTGTATATGATGTACACAAGGTCAATCTTCAATATAAAGTCTATACAAAAATTACATTATATACATAAAATAAAAATTCATGTTCTTCTTTCCACCAGTTCAGCTACATAAGCATGCAGAGGTGTGAAAGCATTGGTAATATATATTATTGTAACATAACAAAAGTGAATGTGATGATTACATTAAAAAGAGTTACAATGTATACATGAGAGAAAATAAGATATGGATAGGATTATTCATAATGATAGTGGAGGAATAGTGATGAAATATGGGAATAGTATAATAAAAGATATAACTTTCACTGCAGCCGTATGCACACCAATCATGCAATTACAGGAAACACCGATTCCTATTCTTTTCAATGTTTCTGCATATAATTGGGTATTCATTGTGAAAACAGGTTTACTTTGCAAATTGAACGATCGTACTCTGTCAGTAGGTGATTGTCAAGTGCAGTAAAAACACAATATATTTAAAGCAAAAGTCCAATTATTGTCATTCAAATTGAAAGTCTGGTGACATCAGCCTCATTTACACATAAGCTGAGGCCTGGACAGCTGTTAGCAGGCAGCACATGTAAAGTCTATAGGGACGCAGTGGCTGCATGGACACAGCTACCCATCCTAATTCTACAGGCATGCAGGTGAGCGGCCCCGAATATACACTGTATGTGTTTGGGGCTGCTCACCCGCAGACTGGTGATGTGCTGCTGTGTCCATGCAGCCGCGGAGTCCCCATAGACATTGTGCCAGTTCACACTTATGCAAACTTGATGCATTACAAAAAGCTTAGATTCACATGTCATCCAAAAACACATTTGGGGGGATTTAATAAAACTGGTGCACACAGAATCTGGTGCAGCTCTGCATAGTAACCAATCAGCTTCCAGGTGTTTCCCCAAAAATAAGACTGGGTCTTATATTAATTTTGGTTACAAAAAAACACATTAGGGCTTATTTTCAGGGGATGTCTTATTTAGCTATGGTATGCACATAATACCGTATGTAATAACTGTATGTAAAAAAGTTCCTGTGTCCCATATCTTCTCTCCCCTCTCCCCCTCCCTCCCTTTCAGCTCAGGAGTCAGCATTATAAAAATCATGTAATCTCAAAATTAAACCCTAGTTAAAGTCCTTGTAAAATCATGTGATCCACAATGTAAAAGGATTATAGAATGTCCAGTGTGTGTCTTTGTGTAACATTATTGTGGAAAATACCTTATTTACAGCACCGCTGGGTGCTCACGTGACCCGCCGGAGTCTTCTTCCCCCGCTCCCAGCACTGCAGAGAAAAGAGCCACTGACGTCAGCTGGGAGGAGAGGAGGAGAGCTCCGGCGGGTCATGTGAGCACCCAGCTGTGCTGTAAATAAGGTATTTTCCACAATAATGTTACATAATACACACACTGGACATTATATAGACCTTTTACAGCGTGGATTACATGATTTTACAAGGACTTGGGCTTATTTTTGGGGTAGGGCTTATATTGCAGTCATCCTAGAATATCACTCTAGGTCTTATTTTTGGGGTAGGTCTTATTTTCAGGGAAATAGGTTATGCACAGCTGCACCAGATTCTGTGTGCACCAGTTTTAGTAAATCTCCCCCATAGTGTTTTTTGGTGCTTTTTGCAGAAACGCACTACAGTTCATTTAACATGGTTTCCTATGGGACACATTCACATCTATGCTTTTTTTCAGCCACTGCGTCTTCGGAAAGGGTTAGGGACTTTTTAAAATGCAAAATGGTTCTTTTTTGCTTTATTGGTTTACTAGACTTCAATGCAGAAGCTGCAGAAAAGCATGTAGTGTGTACCGCGATTTTAACATAATTTGTGTTTTTTAATCCGCCTAACAACAAATTGGCCAAAAAAAACCCCATAAAAAATGCAAAACACAAATCGCGGTAAAATTGCACATGCAAAAGCAAAAAGCTGCGCAGAAACTATCAAAAGCAAACAAATCTTTTTTTCATTTTTCTAGCTTCAGTGTCCCAGTGATACATGTTGTGATCATTTATACCCTGCCAGAGTTTTATGAACATGTTCAAACTACTGCTACCATAGGGCATGCTTCTTGGGGTTTAGGCATATTTAGTTAACCAGTTCAGATCCGCGCTATAGCTGAAAGAAGGCTACAGCGCGGCTCTGAATTGCCCGGTGGACGTCCATGGAGGTCCGCCCTTGTGCACGCTCCCCGCACACTCTCGCAGCCTGCGGCGGCGTAATCTCATGGCCGCTGCACGCTGCGTGGGTGCGCCCGCGGGTCGGGCGGACCGAGACCCACCAATCACCTGTAACAGCTGCAGAACGGGGAACCGCCAATGTAAACACGGCGGTTCTCCGTTCTGTTAACGGGGACATAACAGATCTACTGATCCCTGTCACTGGGATCAGTTAGATCTGTTATGTCCTGACCAGCCCCGCCCCCACACAGTTAGAACACACCCAGGAAACACAGTTAACCCCTTCACTGCCCCCTTAGTGTTAACCCCTTTACTGCCAATGACATTTATACAGTAAACAGTGGACATTTAAATTTCTGATTGCTATATAAATGTCATTTGTCCCAAAAATGTGTCAAAAATGTCCGACATGTCCGCTGCAATATTGCAGTTCCGATAAAAATCGCAGATCGTCGCCTTTACTAGTAAAAAAAAAAAAAAAAATCAATTCCCATAGTTTGTAGATGTGATAACTTTTGCGCAAACCAATCAATATACGCTGATTGCGATTTTTTTTTACCAAAAATATGTAGAAGAATATATATTGGCCAAAACTGATGAATAATTTTCTTTTTTATATATTTTTTCGGATATTTATTATAGCAAAAAAGTAAAAAATATTGTTCTTTTTTTCAAAATCGTCGCTCTTTGTTTGTTTATAGCACAAAAAATAAAAACCACAGAGGTGATCAAATACCACTAAAAGAAAGCTCTATTTGTGGGGCAAGACCGCGCAATTGTCATTCAAAATGCGACAGCGCTGAAAGCCTAAAATTGGTCTGGGCAGGGGGTTTAAGTGGCCAGTAAGCAATTAGTTAAAAGAAAAAAAAAACAACTTTGTAACATACCAGCAATGCATGAATTAGAAAACGTATACAGCTTATAGCTAAAAGATTCAGTGCAAATAAACACATCTTATGAGTTAAACACCCACAATGTAAGTACTCACTTCGAATGTCTATGGAGGGCTGAAGAACTCGGCTCTGAGTCTCTGGAATGGCCAAGCACAGGAGCAGCAAACAGGAAATTGAGGCACATACCAGTTTCATTCTATGTCTCTTCTACCCACTGACTGCAGGTGAAGTGCACCGTCAGGCAGCCTGTAAGGGGAGAATTGTGTAAGAGAGATGTAGATTTCTTTCAGACTTGAGTAGCTTGCTATAGTTTGCCCAGATCCCTTTGTATTCGTAGTTACTTGAAGCTTAGCAATGATTCCCTTGTTTTCCTTGCACTTTTACATTTGGCCAAGAAAAACTTTCAATAACTGTATGCATACATTCACAGAAAGAAATACTTGCAATAGCCGAGCACCTACAACATTTTAAGATATATTTAATAAACACTGTATAGACCTATTCGCTAGGAGCAATGTGAAAAGTTAAAGTGCATTTTGTGGAAATTTCCCTTCACTTCCTTTTCCAGAAACACAAAAAGAAGCTATATGATTTCTCCCAAAGGTAGTTGTCCCTGGAACAGGTGTCCTCTTTGGAAAATGTCACCTTACCTCTTGTTCTGGGGACAGCTATAAATGTTTTTGCTTTATCTTCACTTTCCTTCTCAGTTGCAATAATCACCAGTACAAATTCAGGGGAATCGTCCCAATGGAAACATAGAAAGCAACACAAACATGACAGAGGGTCTAATCCTTCGCCATTCTATACAAAATGGGGAAAAAACATTTTTTTTTACATTTTACCCATTGCAGTTAATCAGAATTCACTTTACTGAAATCATGCCAGTGCTATTTGGATTCTGATTGCTATGGGTCCTGTGCTTTGTATTTATCACTTTGTTCCTTATAGAAGGGCTATCCTTCATTTTTTTTTGTAATAATTGTTCTCATAGGCGAGCGCAGGGGGTGTACCAGGTGTGACCGGGCACACCCTAATCACAATGTGCGATGCCGATTCCCCCTACTGCTGCCCCCCCCTTTATTGTCCCCCCCCTGCCTTACAGTGCTGCTGGCGTCCCTCCTCCCCTTCCCCCCAGCTGCTGCGGGGGATGTTTCAGGATGGAGAGTGGGGGAAGGGGCTAGTAAATATGTAATTTACAATCACCTTCCTTTTCTAAATGAACACACTCGCTAACTGAGTCCATTCATAACTGAAGCACTGCAAACTGTGTTTACTATGCTTCAGTTGTTGAATGAACAGAAAGCCACTCACCATACACCAATTCATTCACTGCTCCGTGCTGCTGAGGCTGCAGAGAAAGGCATGTGTGTTTTAACTTTGTGGTTCACACCCTAATGTAGTAGGCTGCACACACCTGTGATTGTTTTTTAAAAAACTGTTATATTGAACAAACTAAAAGTCTGTTTTTAAGTGTGTTAAGTGTTATTGAATTATTCATTCTTAAAAATGTATTCAATTAAAAAAAATCCACATTAGCATGAACCTAAATCCATCTTATGTTGAATTAAGGATATATATTTGTGTTCTTTCAGCTATCATACCAGGCTTTTAAAGAGGAAGTAAACCCTGATGCGGTTTACTTCCTCTATACTCCCCTGCAAAGTAGAAGCATAATGGGCTACTATGCATCGCATAGTAGCCCATTATGTGTCACTTACCTGTAAATGAAGCCTGCGACGTCCATCGCTGTCCCCTGTGCAGGCAGCGTCCATCTTCAGCCCCTCTTCCTTCCGGGGGCCATGACTATGGCTCTGTGACTGGCCGGAGTCGCGTGACGTCACTCCCGCGCATGCGCACTGGAACCGCCAGTCACGGCACGATCTCAGTGAAGAAATGGCACGGAGGCCGTTTCATCACTGCACATGTGCCGAAATTACGTCGGCACATCTAGTACACTGCATATCTCCTAAACCGTGCAGGTTTGGGAGATATGCAGGGAACCTACAGGTAAGCCTTATTATAGGCTTACCTGTAGGTTAAAGTGGTTGTCACAGGTTGACAACCACTTTAAGGATCAGTTCACCCAACTGAGTTTTCCATGTGTTGTACATGCTGGATAACAGAGCTTTCTTATGGACTGCTATAGCTCAGTATTCTCTGCCTTAGAGTCACACTCCTTCTGTTATATTTTCCATGCCCAATCAATATAAATTCCAAAAAAAGAGAAAGTGAACCCTCATGTAATGGTCATGTCAGGTGGCCAGACCCTGAAACTCAAGTTCTGAAATGTCACTGGAGTGAAAAAGACAGAAGAACCCAATGGGTTATTCAGCTTTTACATTGACCTCACTGCTCTCGGAAGCTTGGAAAGTATGAATTATGTAGAATTTTGCAAAGTGCAATCATATAAAAAAATATGCACATTCCAGCATGTAAAAAATATATATGCAGCTTATTCTTTTATCCTGGAATACAATATCCTAAAATGTATATAGACAATAAGTAGTAATATACTATATTGTATATTAGCTGGGTTGAAAACATTTTAGAAACAGCTCACACAGCAGGTTGCTGTTCAATGTTTGTGGAGCTACAAATGTTTAATTTGTTCTAGACTAGGAGCCAGAGATACCATTGAATTAATTAAAGAGTTATCAATATTGCTTAATAATATGTATGTAGATATTTTATATAGGCATAAAATGTGGGATACTGTTATAAAACTGCATACCATTCACATTTTCAATGGAATTAACTATTGCCTATTGACTATGTCATCGTCAATTAGTCTCAGTGAAAATTTTCCTAAACATTCTCAACTGCAATGCTGGGGAATATGTCAGCTGTGTTGAAGCAAATGTTTCTTCCAACAACAAGAATTTGTCCTCCGTTACGTTCAAATCTGATAAGAACATGTATACATCTGTAAATATTAAATGATTATATTATTATCATACAGGATTTATATAGCGCCAACAATTTACGCAGCGCTTAACAAATTCCATTGTCATTTAGATTTATTGGTAATTACATGATGCTAACCGAATATTAGTTGGTCAAAATGCATCACTAGTATGTGGCCATCTAAAACTGATACCTTAGGCATGGGTGAAAAAAAGATATTAGGAATTACCCATAGGAGTTCTAAGTATTGCCCTTCCCAGCATAGCAGTACTCCTTGTGCTACATTGATTACTAGGTAAAACAGGTAATATAAATGGTAAATCCAACAGGTAGTTGTGAGGCCCTCTCATGGCAGTAGGAGCAGTTGGGTGGAACTAGGAATTAGTTTGCCAAAATGTTGCTGTTGCTGACCCTAATACATCTACAAAGATAGTGGAGGAATGAAACTGGAAGACGGAATCTGGAGCAGCTGTGCATGGCAACCAACCGACTTCTATCTTCAGCTTGTTTAGTTACGTTTCGAAAATAAAAGATCAAAGCTGATGGTTGCCACGCAGAACTGTTCCAAATTATTCTCCAGTTTTCATTAATTCCCCTCACTGATTTCACCTGATAGCATATTACCTTTCAGTGAGGGAATGACTCTTTGCTCATGACTTCCTAGTTTGCTTTAACATGTAATGATGCTCATACATTATAAATATCAGCCAAATATTATCAGCAAAAATTGATGGTATACTGGTAAATGCTACCTAAATTTGTAATAGAAAGTCTACCAATTATTTGTAAGCAGTTTCATTTGCTGTATAGATCTCAGTCATCTATCTAGTAACTCTAAATACAGTAATTGTATTATAACTAGGTAAAAAATGCAATTCTTAATATTGGCATTTGTTTAGATCAATCGATAATGTTACATCTTTTATACATTTTAAGAATTTTATCAATAGAAGTTAAGTGAGCATTGCTGAGAGACTTGAATAAGGGTTGAATCCTTATGTTGCATTCATTGAGGGGATTAGTTGTAAAGCTGTCCAAGTAGGAAAACTGCATCAAAACTCTTTGTTAACTGTTTTCTATCCTCCTGTCGAAAATGTACAGCAAAATAAGGAATAATTAGTACCCACTATGCTACATAAGAAGTAAACCCCATGTTTCTACAATTGTTTTGAACATAAGATGTTAATAATTGCTTGTAGAAATGTACCTTCACAATACATTAAAAACTCTAACCATATCACTACCTAGATATATTGAAACCCAACATTTAGCCATAATACTCACAATTTTTCCTGGTAGGGGACTGTCTCACCCCAGCTGTTCACCTCTGCTGATCCCCCTCTCAGTCTGGATATATGAGTTATCTGAGGCCTGACGTCAGAAGCAGCCCACATCCTCCCCAACCTGCCTAACTCCTGAATCCATTATGTTAATTTCTTTGGAGCAGCAGCTTTTAATGACTCACATGTGACTTATCTTTTCAAGTTCCATTTACTTCTTAATAAAGAAAGGGAAAGGCCAGGTCTTTTCTCATCCTTTATATTAACGTGCATTTGAAATGTACGTTATACCTCCTTATGAGTTAATTTGCACCTGCATTGATTATATTTTTTTCTCCCCCTGCCAATGTTTCTTCATGGAGTGCACTTGAAGACCAACGTGGTGCTGTTGCAGTTATGGAGTAAATTATGTGAGGAGGCGCCAAGAAAATGTAGAAGCAGAAAATTGTAAACTGAACTGGAGTCATAATGTTACTAAGTAGGAATTTGCACACATACATACTTTAATTTTATAAAGAGATGTGTTACTTGTCCAAAATTTAAAGAAATCATTTTGTTTAGAAAGCATTTATGGTTGAAGCAGAACTCTTCTTTAAAAAAGAAAAAAGCAGCTTAAGATGCAATACTTACTTTCAGTCCAGAGCTGTCCTGCACTACCTCTTTTACTCATGATGTCCTTTGCTCTCTGGGTTGAATGATGACCAGCATCATTTAACTCGTCTCCTTGGGAGCTCAGGTGACCAGCATTTAAACCAAATGATCCTTCACATGTGGATTAAGAGAAGACCCATTCTAGAGAAGTGACAAAAAGTGACTGTCAAGTTGTTAACAGAGTAGCATAGGCCCGAAGGGAAAAGCTCTAACTGGCTGTAGACTGAAGCATCCTTAGGATGAAACTAAGCTTTTGGACCATGCATTTAGTCCAGTCATCAATGGTCTGGCAGACTACCATAGAAGCAACACAGAATGCATGGAGGGCCCACCAAAGAAAAAAGAGCTTTAACCTCCCTGGCGGTACGATTATTTCAGATTTTTGGTGCTGAAAGTGGTACGATTATTTTGCATCAAAATTTGGCGTTTTAAATTGTAGGCCTGTAATTCTTAGGAATAACTCACTTAAATCTGTCCAAACAAGAGTCTAGTAGACATCCCGGGTATGATAAAGTTTGAAAAATGAAATCATAAATTATAATATAATAAATAACTAAAAATAATTATCAAAAATAATAACGTAATAGTAATAAAATGTATTCAATAATGTAATCAAACCAAAAACACTGAAATTTTCTCAGTTGCAGAATTGTCGGTGTCGTCACTTTCAGTTTCTGATGATAAATTTCCCCAAAAATCAGTATCACTCAATTCTGCAAATGATTCTTATTTACTATCGGTGTTTTCTAGCCGATCAAAAACCACTTTTGACGTAAAGGGACACTTTTTGGTTGCTATGGACATTCTCATGTTTCCAGGCAGAAAGAATGGCATATATAATATAAAAGTGCATGCAAGGCTCTGGGCAAACCACTAGGGACAAAGGGGATGTGAAATTATTTCATACAGTAATGTAATCTATAAGATTACAGTGTACTGCATGTGCTGTGTGTGTTTCACTTTTTGAATTTCCCGCCGGTCTCCGTCCCCGTGCGACGCAACGCACGCAGGGAACGGAGCCCGGCACACAGGAGTCATCTGGCGGTGGACACAACCCGCAGACACTGCGGGGGACATCGCTGGATCCAGGGGACAAGGTGAGTAGCGCTGCCTGTATCCAGCAATGCAATCCCGAGTGTGGCTTGGGGTTACCACTAATGGTACTGAAATTCCACCCGAGCCACACTCGGGATTACCGCCAGGGAGGTTAATGAGGGCCTCTAACCTCTTGTCTATTATGTCCTTGACTACGGTATGTTCATCCTTGGGAACCATCAAAGTCTGTTAACCACCTTAATACCAGACATTGTCAAGAGATAAGAAGAAACAGCCGGCAACTCTGTGATCCTCTATTGATTTATTCGTGTAGACCACACCAGTGAGTACAAGAATACGATGGGCAGACTAGTTTCGGCAAACAAGCCTTGATCACTGCACACTGGTGTGGTCTACACGAATAAATCAATAGAGGATCACGGAGTTGCCGGCTGTTTCTTCTTATCTCTTGAATACTAATTTGTATGGTGTGTGGGAACACATCACAGCGCAGGCACCCTGGCTACCACTTTGAGGTTGGATTTCCTCCACTGTGCAGAGCGTTGCAACCACATTGCTTGAAACCAGACATTGTCCCACTTACAATGACAATTATTCAGTCAAGAAATACTGTACCCAAACGAAAATTGTATTATTTTTTGAGATCGATAGAGCTTTCTTTTGGTGGTATTTTATCACCACAGTTTTTGTTACTTTTTGCTATAGAAATGAAAAAATACCAAATTTAAAAACACACATTTTTCTTTGGTTTTGTTATATAATTTTGCAAATAAATAATCTTTCTTCATAAATTTAGGCCAAAATGTATTCTGCTACATTCCTTCAGTAAAAATATCCAAAGTCAGTGTATATCATTTAGGCCGGTTTCACATGGCCGTGTCCATAAACAGACTCAGTTTGCTCAGCAGGGATCGATCAGCTGATCCCCGCTGAGCCGACGGATGACAGATCTGTCTCCGCTCTCTGTGCAGAGTCGGATCCGTCAGAGCCCCCGCTCTCCCCTATGGTAAAGCAGATGAGAACGGATCCGCCTGTCTGTTGGCATCCGATCTGATCCATCAGACTTTACGGTTCTGGAGCGGATTCGAGAGCAACGGGTGTCAGCGGACATGTCTCCGCTGACATCCGTCGCTCCATAGGGCTGCATGGAGTGTCTGTTCAGGTCCACCTGAAAAAACGGACAGACAGACCTGAACGTAACATCTGTATGAAAGAAAACTTAGTCTGTGTGAAAGTTATAGAGTCTACAAACTATTAAATATACAGTTGCTAGAAAAAGTATGTGAACCCTTTGGAATGATATGGATTTTCTTCATCTAAGTCACAACAATAGACAATCACAGTCTGCTTAAACTAATAACACACATAGAATTAAATGTTACCATGTTTTTATTGAACACACCATGTAAACATTCACAGTCCAGGTAGAAAAAGTATGTGAACCCTTGGATTTAATAACTGGTTGAACCTCCTTTGGCAGCAATAACTTCAACTAAACGTTTCCTGTAGTTGCAGATCAGACGTGCACAACAGTCAGGAGTAATTCTTGACCAATCCTCTTTACAGAACTGTTTCAGTTCAGCAATATTCTTGGGATGTCTGGTGTGAATCGCTTTCTTGAGGTCATGCCACAGCATCTCAATCAGGTTGAGGTCAGGACTCTGACTGGGCCACTCCAGAAGGCGTATTTTATTCTGTTTAAGCCATTCTGTTGTTGATTTACTTCTATGCTTTGGGTCATTGTCCTGTTGCAACACCCATCTTCTGTTGAGCTTCAGCTGATGGACAGATGGCCTTAAGTTCTCCTGCAAAATGTCTTGATAGCAATTCGTCCAGGCCCTGACGCAGCAAAGCAGCCCCAAACCATGATGTCCCCAGCACCATACTTCACAGTTGGGATGAGGTTTTGATGTTGGCGTGCTGTGCCTCTTTTTCTCCACACATAGTGTTGTGTGTTTCTTCCAAACAACTCAACTTTGGTTTCATCTGTCCACAGAATATTTTTCCAGTACTGCTGTGGAACATCCAGGTGCTCTTGTGCAAACTGTATTTTCTGAGGGGCATAATGATTATTTTTAATATGTCATTTTTTGCCACAAGTGTTTGGAAAATGCAGGAAAGAAAATAAAAATGTATTTATTTACTAACACACATTATAGGCATACTTAGAATTAAACCCCAAAGCACATTATGCTACTCCTTCTGAATACGGGGATATCATATATGTGAGACTTTTTTTCAGACTAGCCACAAAGAGGGCCCTAGACTCCAAGGAGTATCTTCAGGCTTTCTCGGGCATAAATTATGCGTCTAATTTCCTGACTACCGAACATATTTCTGGAGGTTCTGGAGCACCAGAGCAGCGAAAACACCCATAAAATTACCATATTTTGGAAAGCAAACACAACAATGTATTTTTTAAGAGGCATGGTGAGTCTTTTAAAGACTTTATTTTTTGACACAAATTTTTGGAAAATGCAGAATGAAAATGATAATTTATTCTTTTACACAAAGTTGTCAATTTAATAATATATTTCTCTACAGCACAGGCATACTTAGAATTACAACCCAAAACACATTCTGCTACTCCTTCTGAGTATGGCGATACCATATGTGTGAGACTTTTTCAGTGCCTGAACTGATTATGTACCAGACATTGTATCTTGTGTATCACACAAATCAATCAATTGTATCAAAACCAATGTATTGTAATGGTTGCCTTTATATGGGTGGTCTGGGAATATAGCTTAGTATAGCATCACCTATAGCAGTTCTTGTTCCTATAAGCCTAGCCTACTGGTATGTGACTGCTCTCAGGAATGCCATGCTCATTGGTCAGGAAGTATATGAGGCTAAATAAATGAAGAACAAAAGAGTTCCTGTAGTTCCAGGAGTGCAGTTGTCTGCAGGGGCTATCTGGGACTGTTGTCTTGCAGGAACATAGTTAGTTGGATGTGCAGATGGGTCAGTACACATGCAGGCAGGGACATGGTCAGCATACATGCAAAGGATCAGTAACAGGCAAACAGGCAGAAATGTGGTCAATAAACAGGCAAATCCGGAGCACTGATTCTAGCTACAATGGTCTTGCGACACTGTGGCTGGTGTGGAGGTAATAAGAGAACTGTGACTGGCTGCACTATTAGGGCTCATTCACACATGAGGTTGAGGGTGGTAAAACCTTGTGGATCAGCTGAAGTTTTACCATCTCTCAACCGCTACTCTCTTTAGCTGCAGAGGCAGTGGCTGGGGGCTGTACTGTGGCTATGGAAGGAATTATGCCCCTTGGACGCCCACTGATACTGACCCATTCAAGTGAATAAAGGGTTGCTTGTGCAAGGTCCACAGTGTTTAAGTAGGTGGTGAGGAGGAGAAACAATGCCTCCTCACTACCTGTCAAACGCTCTCTGAAGAGCGATCCAAACATGGATGGCGTGATCCAATGACTGCTGTGGCAGTGATCAGGGACACTGTAACTGGTATGGTGGTGTTTAGGGACACTGTAACTGATGTGGAGGTGACCAGGGACTCTGTAACTGGTGTGGCAGTGTTTAGGGACACTGTAACTGGTGTGGAGGTGATCAGGGACACTGTAACTAGTGTGGCGGTGATTAGGAAAAATATGACTGTTGTGACGGTAATCACGGACACTGCAACTACTGTGGCGGTGATCAGAGACACTGGGACTGATGTGGCGGTGATCAGAGACACTGGGACTGTTGTGACGGTGATCAGGGAGATTGCAATTTGTTTATCAACCATTAGGGGAAATATGACTGGTGTGGCAGTGGTCAGGGATGCAGTAATTGGTGTGGAGGTGATCAGGGACACTGTAACTGGGGTGGGGGTGGTTAGGGACAATATGACTGGTATTGCTGTGATCAGGGACACTGCGACTGGTGCAATGGTGATTAGGGACACTGTGAGTGTGTGGCAGTGATTAGGGA
Organism: Glandirana rugosa; assembly: GCA_018402905.1. NCBI lineage: Eukaryota > Metazoa > Chordata > Amphibia > Anura > Ranidae > Glandirana > Glandirana rugosa. The sequence goes on along the minus strand of BLSH010177566.1, from coordinate 348,472 downwards.
CACTGAATAGTGACAGTATGTAAAAAAAAAAAAAATCTTTATGATTTTTTTCACATACTGTTATCAGAGTAGTGCGGTGTCACCACATTGTACATGATTAGACACAAGTAACATATACTGTACTGTACAATGATGACACATTGCTTGAGTATTGCTTAGAGCGCACAGCAGTCTAAAATTGTCACTTCTTATCTGATTTGCATGCATTGCACTAGTTCCAAAGGCTATGAAGTCAAACCTTTTCACTAAGCCAGCACCCTGAATTGAACCCTGTATGTGGCACAAGGAAATGGTTGCCTTCATTACCAGATCAAACAAGTGTTTTACATCATGACAGAGGCTTTAGCCCTGGTCCACACCAGTGCGATATGCCATGCGATTTGACAGTTCAAAATCTCATGACAATTGGCACGCCATTGACAGCAATGGAACCGACTCATAAAAAAAGTTTCCTGCACTATTTTTCTCTGATTTCATTGTAACTTGCATTGACTTCTGTTAAATGAAGTTGTAAGCCGCAGTAAAATTGGAGGTCCAAATCGCACTGATCTCTGGTTTTGAAATCACGCTGGAGTAGCACGATTTCAAAGCCGCGCTAGTGTGAACCAGGGCTTAAAGACTTGTATTATTGCTGCTTGCTTGTACTATGAAAATATTGCATTGATGCCCAAATTAGGACCATAAATGCACATATTAGCTAAGATTATTATTGGATAGGCCAATAGATACGACTATGATCTTCCTAACTACAAACATGCCTTTATTTAGTACAATAGGCACACATATGATAGATGCTAGGCTAGTGCACCCACAACTAATAGAGATTGAGACATCTAGACCAGTGTTTCTCAACTTACTTTTCAGTCAAGTCACCCTTTAAAATTTTGGGCAGTCTTGAGATACCCCATTCTAATATATATATAAAAAAACTATTCTAATAATTTGATATAATGCAGCAACAGCCACACTCGTAGGATGCCCAACATCAGGGCTGGTGTTAGAAATCACGGGGCCCCATACAACCTACCTGACAGGGCACCCTTCTCCTGGCTGAAAGTGACTGAGGACATAGATTTATCAGTCACTTTCTCTGTAGCCTCAGCTGCACTGATAAATGAATAGGAAGCACTCTGAGGCTTCCTGCTCATGCACAAACTGAAACATAGTAAACACAGTTTACTATATTTCAGTAAATAATGGACACAGGAGTTATTGGTGCCCATCACTCAATGTGTTCATTCAGGAATGGAAGGGGTCAGTAAATTACATATTTACTGGCCCTTCCCCCACTCGCCACCCTGAAACACCCCCCTGTGTGCCCGCAGCAGCTGCTTGCAGGAGAGGAGGGGAGGGAAGTCAGCAGCGCTTCATGGGAAAAGGGCACACAGTGGGGGCCCACACAGCAGATGGAAGGGCTGCATGTGCTGGAAACATATACCCTGCAGTGCAGCCTGGGGGGGGGGGGGGGGGAATAAGAGG
>BLSH010177566.1:331405-346983 GCA_018402905.1 Glandirana rugosa | reverse complement strand
ATAGATTTATCAGTCACTTTCTCTGTAGCCTCAGCTGCACTGATAAATGAATAGGAAGCACTCTGAGGCTTCCTGCTCATGCACAAACTGAAACATAGTAAACACAGTTTACTATATTTCAGTAAATAATGGACACAGGAGTTATTGGTGCCCATCACTCAATGTGTTCATTCAGGAATGGAAGGGGTCAGTAAATTACATATTTACTGGCCCTTCCCCCACTCGCCACCCTGAAACACCCCCCTGTGTGCCCGCAGCAGCTGCTTGCAGGAGAGGAGGGGAGGGAAGTCAGCAGCGCTTCATGGGAAAAGGGCACACAGTGGGGGCCCACACAGCAGATGGAAGGGCTGCATGTGCTGGAAACATATACCCTGCAGTGCAGCCTGGGGGGGGGGGGGGGCCAATAAGAGGAGAAGCTGGCAGTGCTGCAAAGGGAGACAGGAGAGGAGAAGCTGCCAGCGCTGCAAGGGGAGGCAGAAGAGGATCAGTGCCTGCAATAAGACAGTACAGTTGGACCTCCTGCTCAGCAGGTGCCCGGGGCCTTCTTTTGGGCCTAGCACAGGAGGGCTGGTTGCCAAAAGCAAATATGCCTTTGCACACTGGTACTGACTAGTATTCCAATGTTTCTCTTCTCTCGCAGTTTCTCTTAATCACTCAGCTAATGTGACACCAGTGCTGATGGAGTGGATCAGGGGAGGGGCAAACAAGGATGCTGTGCAGGACACTGACATCCTCCTTATCAACTGATGACATCATTGGATGTTAGGAAGCTTGTTGCTAGAAGGTCGTAATGATGTACAATGAAAACCCATGGCTTTGTGTAATTAAAAGGCAGGCCTGATCCACCTGCTGACTTGTATACAATTTCTGGGCAATTTTAGGCATTTTGCCAAGGCACCCCTGAAGAAACCTGAAGGCACCCCAGGGTGCCTGGGCACCCTGGTTGAAAAAGGCTGCTCTAGATTGTGCTACCACAAATTATCTTCCCTGACAATACTGATATGTCAGCTTTAGGTTGGCAAAGCTATTTATGTGTAATTGTAATAAATAATTTAACACGTGATTTCTTATATTATTTATAAACTGTACATGTACCAAAGGCACATTCATGTTAAACATGAACATTTTGCATGTAAAATGACCCAGAAGTTCTGGCCTACCTGTTATGCATTTCTTCAAATTCAGTTCAAGTTTTCAATAAAATAAAATGTTACTGTTATACAGGTATATGCAGGTACTTGTCTGCTGAATGATGCTGAAACAAAGCCTGTGATAACACCTGGGTGATTTGTTCCCTGGTTAACAGCAAAGGGAGCTGGGATGCAATAATGTGCCCTCTTGCATTGCTGTACCACACTGAGAAACACAGTGAACAGGTTGGGCATAAATAGCAGCTCTTTCAAACATTTGAGAAGGTGATGTTCTCACAGTTCCAGCTTACCTCCACACCTGGAGTAGTAGCACATGCCTCGGGCAGGTAGACTTTTCCCTGTGAATGCTTTTTAAGGCCATATTTTCACATATGACTAGCCTATACCTTTTAGCAATGAATGAAACTGATCAAATTGTCTTAAACAGTATATCAATTTATTTATTTTTACAAAGCAGACATATGCATATCAGTATACAGTGTGTGGAATATACAGGAATAGTATACATGACTCCTGTGTATTAGAAAAAGGAAACAGGGAAGCTTTAGCTGGCCATACACCAATAGAAATTTGTAATGAATATCAACGCAATGTTTTCAAAAGTAGTGACAAGAGCAGAGTGGAACACTTTTTGAATAAATGAAATTCTAACTGTGAATGTGGTTTTTGTTAGAGGAAAATTGTACTTCTTGTAATGAAGCCTGGTTAGTACATTTGGGATTCCATTCAAATAGCAGATCTGGCCTAAATTTTATGGGCTTTAGAAATAATTGAAATAAAGAATGTTCAAATGACTTAACAGAATCACTGTAGAAACAAAAATCTACCCATGTAGGGCCAGCTTTCACCAAATATAGGTCGGTGTATGAGCAGAAAAGATAAGCAGACACAACAAACAATAATGTTCTTGGGTTTTTCTAACTATGTTAACCTTAGAGCAGCAACATGTCTATTCAACATAGCCTTGAATGACCTAAGCAGCCCATACACGCAAATTTCTTTCCTGCAACTAGTCAGTGTTGACAGGGGAATTCCTCCCACTGAACCATTGTATTCTCCTGGCAGGGGACCTGGGGAAGCCGTTGCTGCCAAGAGAACACAGTGATTATTGGTAGCAGCTATACCAGCCGTTAGCGATAATTGTATGCAAAATCCAGCAGGCTGGTTGTACCCAAGTTGATTGATCGATCAACTTGGTATATTCAGCCTGCCCATACATGGCTCGAATCTCTGCCCGTTCCTGCTGAACCGACTGAGATTCAAATCCTCTATGGCCGGCCTTAAGCTTGCCATTTCTGACAGACTAAACTAGAACATTTTAATGTTTGTTTTTTTTATCACTAGCAGATGACTGCTATAATACTAATTGGGAAAAACCCAAACATTTCCTATTATCCTTATTTTGCCCCATCTTGTCCTTCATATGGCAGTTATGGCATACAACATAAGTTTTGATGCATCTGGAAGATTTTCTTCATTCAACTTCACTCTGCTGGTTTCAATTTACAGTATGCACATTCTTTACTTGGGCCCCTCCAATTACAAATGGCAGTGGCACTGTAAACAATATTGGTTCTCTTGGCTTGGCAACATTTTGTGTATGAACACGAGTAAGCATACTTTATAGGCCAAGCTTGCTTTTCACATCCAGGCAGTTATTTCAACAAGAACTATGAACACGTGAACCTGAAACACACATGGCTGCCCACCTCTGCGATCTATGTTCATCATTTGGCTGGTTAACCACAGTGGAGCAAAGCTTGTTTCCTTATCTATAATGGAAGGTCAATAAGTGGTTGCAGATATTTTCCAACATGTTAGAAAATCTCCGAGTGCAAGAAGAAATATTACTAATATTCCAGAAGCCAGATTACTGCTAGCAATGTTAAAGTGGATGTAAACCCTAACTGGATGACATTAAGGCCTGGTTCACACCTATGCGTTTTTTAGTGCATCTTCAGTTTTGCAGAAACGCACTACAGTCTATTTAACATAGTTTCCTATGGAATGTAGTTCACGCATGTGCATTTTATGGAAAGGGCCAGGGATTTATTTCTGGATTTTGGTTCCATAGACTTCGATGGATCAAAAACATGTATTGAAAAATGCTAAATACACCTGGAATATGCAAACTGCAACCTGCATAGGAGTGAACTAGGCCTAAGGCTGGGTTCACACTATCCAACACAAAAACGGTCAGACTTTTGATCCTACTTTGCCCTGCAACATCGGTCCTACTTCAGTCCTACTTTGGTCCTACTTTCATCCGACTTGAATGAACAAGATAAGATTTTGCTCCGACTTTGAGATATTGACTTGTCCTTTGACCAATCAAAACAATCCCAGTGTGAGATAAATTCCTTTTACTGCTGCTGTAATCACCAAGTCGGATGTCACAAGTCGGATGGTAAGAACAAGGATCAGACTTTGATCCTACTTCAATGATATTCAATGGGCTGAAGTAGGATCAAAGTTGGACCAAAGTAGTACAGGAACCTTTTTCAAAGTCGGACCGACTTGTGTCGGACCAGTTAAGACGGCTCTCATAGGGAAACATTGATTTTGTGACGTCATGCGACTTGTGCTCACAATGTTGGTCCGTTTGTCAGACAAGTGTACACCCAGCTTGAGGCTGGGTTCACACTATCCGACACAAAAACGGTCAGACTTTTGATCCTACTTTGCCCTGCAACATCGGTCCTACTTCTGTCCTACTTTGGTCCTACTTCCATCCGACTTGAATGAACAAGATAAGATTTTGCTCCGACTTTGAGATAGTGACTTGTCCTTTGACCAATAAAAACAATCCCAGTGTGAGATAAATTCCTTTTACTGCTGCTGTAATCACCAAGTCGGATGTCACAACAAGGATCCGACTTTGATCGTACTTCAATGATATTCAATGGGCTGAAGTAGGACCAGAGTCAGACCAAAGTAGTACAGGAACTTTTTTCAAAGTCGGACCGACTTGTGTCGGACCAGTTAAGACGGCTCTCATAGGGAAACATTGATTTTGTGACGTAATGTGACTTGTGCTCACAATGTTGGTCCGTTTGTCAGACAAGTGTGAACCCAGCCTTAGGGTCTGTTCACATGGGTGGAGTCCATTCTGATTAGCAAGGGATCTGTGACCATCTGTGTCTGTGATGTTTTTACCTCCATCTTGTGGTGGAGGAAGAAATGGAGCTTACTGGAGCCATGTTAGACTTTTGGGCAGGTGAATGTAAATGGACGTGCATTCCTTTCCATCTTTTTATCTCCAATTTGTCACGTTTAGATTCCCATAAACCAGGAAAAGGTTGTCTGTGTGGCGTAGATTCCCTATGTCCTCAGTCCCTTTCTTTGTCTCAAACATGAAACATCAGGGACCTGTTTAGACCCAATGGGGCTTCTAAAAAAATTGTAGAAAAACATTTAAAAATAAATTTGTAAAAGGTAAAATAAAAATAAAAACTACTCACACCATCCACTGCTCTACTGACATGTCTTCTGCCCTACTGACAAAGTCCACTGCCATACTGACCGAGCCATCCACTGTCCTACTGACACCAACCTCTGCCATACTGACATGTCCACTGATCTACTGACTGACTCCATCCACTGTCCTACTGACACCAACCTCTGCCCTACTGACACATCCACTGATCTACTTACTGACACCATCCACTGTCCTACTGACACGTCCACTGCTCTATTGACACCATCCCCTGCCCTATTGATAATGTCCATGTTTTAATACATTTTAAAATATTTATTACATTTATTTTGAAGATTGTCTGTGTGAGTGTGTATGTATATGCAACGTGTGTATATATGTATATATATATATATATATATATATATATATATATATATATATACACACACACACATACACTATATTGTCAAAAGTATTGAGACACCTACCTTTACACATACATGAACTTTAATGGCATCCCAGTCTTAGTTCGTAGGGCCCAATATTAAGTTGGCCCACCCTTTGCAGCTATAACAGCTTCAACTCTGCTGGGAAGGGAATGGGAATGTTTGACCATTCTTCCAGAAGTGCATTTGTGAGATCAGGTACTGACATTGGATAAGAAGGTCTGGCTCGCAGTCTCCGCTCTAAGGCCTGATTCACACCTATGCATTTTTAGTGCTTTTTGCATTTTGCAGATTTGCACTGCAGTCCATTTAACATGGTTTCCTATGGAACAAGTTTTTTAGTGCAAATCTGCAAAGTGCAAGCACTAAAAATACATAGGTGTGACTCAGGCCCAATTCATCCCAAAGGTGTTCTATCAGGTTGAGGTGCAGGCCAGTCAATTTCCTCCACCCCAAACTCGCTCATCAATGTCAATATAGTTTATATATACAGTATCTGACAAAAGTGAGTACACCCCTCACATGTTTGTAAATATTTTATTATATCTTTTCACGTGACAGCACTGAAGAAATGACACTTTGCTACAATGTAAAGTAGTGAGTGTACAGCTTGTATAACAGTGCTAATTTGCTGTCCCCTCAAAATAACTCAGCACACAGCCATTAATGTCTAAACCGCTAACAACAAAAGCGGTGAGTACACCTCTAAGTGAAAATGTCCAAATTGGGCCCAAAGTGTCAATATTTTGTGTGGCCACCATTATTTTTGAGCTCTGCCTTAACCCTCTTGGGCATGGAGTTCACCAGAGCTTCACAGGTTGCCCCTGGAGATCTCCTCCACTCCTCCATGATGACATCACGGAGTTGGTGGACGTTAGAGACCTTGTGCTCCTCCACCTTCTGTTTGAGGATGCCCCACAGATGCTCAATAGGGTTTAGGTCTGGTAACATGCTTGGCCAGTCCATCATCTTTACCCTCAGCTTCTTTAGCAAGGCAGTGGTAGTCTTGGAGGTGTGTTTTGGGGTGGTTATCATGTTGGAATACTGCCCTGCGGCCCAGTCTCTGAAAGGATCATTCTCTGCTTCAGTATGTCACAGTACATGTTGGCATTCATGGTTCCCTCAATGAACTGTAGCTCCCTAGTGCCGGCAGCACTCATGCAGCCCCAGACCATGATACTCCCACCACCCTGCTTGACTGTAGGCAAGACAGACTTGTCTTTGTACTCTTCACCTGGTTGCCGCCACACGCACTTGACACCATCTGAACCAAATAAGTTTATCTTGGTCTCATCAGACCAAAGGATATAGTTCCAGTAATCCATGTCCTTAATCTGCTTGTCTTCAGCAAACTGTTTGCGGGACTACTTGTGCATCATCTTTGTAAGAGGTTTCCTTCTGGGATGACAGTCATGCAGACCAATTTGATGCAGTGTGCGGCATATGGTCTGAGCACTGACAGACTGACCCCCTACCCCTTCAACCTCTGCAGCAATGCTGGCAGCACTCATACGTCTATTTCCCAAAGACAACCTCTGGATATGACGCTGAGCATGTGTACTCAACTTCCTTGGTCGACCATGGCGAGGCCTGTTCTGAGTGGAACCTGTTGTGTTAAACTGCTGTATGGTCTTGCCCACCATACTGCAGTTCATTTTCAGGGTCGTGGCAATCTTCTTATAGCCTAGGCCATCTTTATGCAGAGGAACAATTTTTTTTTTCATTTTTTTTTCAGATCCTCAGAGAGTTCTTTGCTATGAGGTGCCATGTTGAACTTCCAGTGACCAGTATGAGAGAGTGAGAGCGATAACACCAAATTCAACACACCTGCTCCTCATTCACACCTGAAACCTTGTAACACTAACTAGGCAGTGCTGGAAAATAATGTTGGCCACACAAAATATTGACACTTTGGGCCCAATTTGGACATTTTCACTTAGGAGTGTACTCACTTTTGTTTCCAGCGGTTTAGACATTAATGGCCAAGTGTGTTGAGTTATTTTGAGGGGGCAGCATATTTACACTGTTATACAAGCTATACACTCACTACTTTACATTGTGGCAAAGTGTCATTTCTTCAGTGTTGTCACATGAAAAGACAGAATAAAATATTTACAAAAATGTGAGGGGTGTACTCACTTTTGTGAGATACTGTGTATATATATATAAACATATATATATTATATATATATTGTGGTAGTGTGATACCCCAACACGAGGATGACCCGGGATTCTCAACCTGGCAGGGGCTTTGCGCATTTGGGAGGAAACTAGCTTTCCAGTTTCCTTATTTCTTTAAAAAGTCTGTTTTGGGAACTGGAGCCCGGGGATTTCGTAGTGGTCTGGGGTGGGATGAAATCCCCAGTCCGGATTTTGTGACCCACCGGAACACTGATTCTCCAGCTGGGTGGGGGCCTGATAAGAGAGTCAGGACCAGGGTTCTGGGTCACACACTGGGAGACTGCTCCAGAGAGAGAGACAGGTGGTCTCCAGGGGTCTAAAGCTGCAGGAGGCAGTCTAGTCAACCACATCTGTGAGGAGGCAGAGGTGACCTGCGATCACGCAGCAGCTGATCGCTTATCAGCCAGGAGGGCTGACTTCAGTTATTAGCCAGGTGGGCTATCTTTCGTTTATCAGCCAGGATGGCTAGATATCACTTGTAAGCCAGGATGGCTGAATATCATTTATGCCAGTAGCAGGAGGCTGCAGTATACTACAGTGCTGGAACCCCCTGCGAGGGAAGATTACTGTTTTACTTTGGAACTTTCTTTTAATAAACATGGGCTACCATGCTCTCAAACAGAGATCCTGGTTCGCATGAACTCATTAAAAACGCATCTACCACGAGAGCTAAACACCCCCATGCCACACGATATATATATATATATATATATATATATATATATATATTAGTACACACACACACACACACGTGTGTTTTGAGGTGCACACCCTAATGCAGTAGGCTGAGCACATAGACTTACATTGAGCTTCAGCTCAGTTCCGCCTGCAAAACTAACATAGATCTGATCAGAATGGCCCTGTGAAAGTGTCTGTAGTTTGTAAAAGAACTGTGTATCAATTTTTTTTTTGTCATTTTTCTTCCTTAAACTGCTGATATCCTACGTTCTCTATGCAAACATCTCATGTCTACATACATGCACTACAGCAACTGCTGCACATCATTTTTCCAGGCAGGTTTCCTGACAATAGAGGAACATACGGTACCCACATAATGTACATAAGCATGGCCACTTGTAGTATTCGTTGGAAGATCTTGTGACAAGGTGACAAAGCAGCAGATTAATGGGGAGACAGGGACAGAGTGTTGTCACTCCAAAACAGGAAGTGCCTGCTCAAGAACCTTCAGGAGTAACACATATTATTTTAATTTAAGTTGAAGATTCAAAGCTGAACTACAGGTAGATATAACTGGACAGATCAAGGCAGGGTTGCTTTAATTAATACATCAAGAGAAGAAGCAGCAGCAGAGGAAGCCAGTCAATTTTGCTGCAGTACTCATGTGCTAACAAGGGACATGCTGATAACAGGAGAGAGCCAAATGACAGAGACATGAGCTTATCAGTCTGCTATGTCTCTTTTCACTGTCCAGTCACAAGTTGATGGACAAGACCTGTAAGTGTTGTTTAACTGCAGAAGTCTTCTGGCTTTCCGACGAGGCTTTGGAGTGCAACAAGGCTGTGTAAATCCCATAATGTGATGGACAGAAATACAAATACTTTGGCAGCTAAAACAGCTCCCATATATCTATTTCACGTGTGCATTTAGCTATCTGCCTGAAGCTCAGCTTTAAAAATATTAATAATGATTTTAAAAACGACTTTAACGTCTAGAGATCCGCGCTATAGACGAAAGACGTCTACAGCGCGGATCTGAATCTCCGGTTAGACGTCCATGGACATCCGCCCCTTTACACGCCCCCTGCGCGCTCTCACAGGCGGCGGGTGCTCGCGGCCGCCGCACACTGCGTGGGCGTGCCCGCGGGTCGGGCGGACTCGATGTCCGCTCCTGACCCACGATCGCCTGCAAAGCTGTAGAACCGGGAACCGCCAATGTAAACACGGCGGTTCCCCGTTCTGTGAGAGGAGGACAAGCAGATCTACTGATCCCTGTCACTGAGATCAGTTAGATCTGTTCTGTCCCGGCCAACCCACACCCCCCCTCACAGTTAGAACACACCCAGGGAACATTGTTAACCCCTTCACTGCCCCCTGCAGGTTAACCCCTTCACTGCCAATGACATTTATACAGTAATCAGTGAACATTTAAGTTTCTGATCGCTGCATATATGTCATTGGTCCCAAAAATGTGTCAAAAATGTCCGACATGTCCCCCCCAATATCAAAGTCCCGATAAAAATCACAGATCGCCGCCATTACTAGTAAAATAAAAAATAATAATAAAAACGCCATAAATCAATTCCCATAGTTTGTAGACGCGATAACTTTTGCACAAACCAATCAATAAACGCCGATTGCAATTTTTTTTACCAAAAATATGTAGAAGAATATAAATCGGCCAAACCCAATGAATAATTTTTTTTTAAATTTTTTATTTTTGGATATTTATTAGAGCAAAAAGTAAAAAATATTGTTCTTTTTTCAAAATTGTCGCTCTTGGTTTTGTTTATAGGGCAAAAAATAAAAACTGCAGAGGTGATCAAATACCACCAAAAGAAAGCTCTATTTGTGGGGAAAAAAGGACATCAATTTTATTTGGGTACAACGTCGCATGACCTCGCAATTGTCATTCAAAATGCGACAGCGCTGTAACCTGAAAATTGGTCTGGGCAGGAAGGGGGGTTTAAGTGCCCAGTAAGGAAGTGGTTAACATGCTAAAATGTTTATGCGATTTTAGTGATTTGGTTTATCTGTAGTTGAAATCTGTCACATCGTTTTTAATAGCATTAAACATCAACTCTAACAGAGCTTCATGTTAGCAGGCAAGGTTAGCATTCTGCATTGAGGCTGAAGTTCATGTTTCCTGTCATTTACACAGTTAATCTAGGCCAAGCTGGCCCAAGCAAACTATCTCCATAACTAAGTTAATCTGCCACTCTCAGTGCCGTGGCATACTGTACAGCAATAGCTACATACAGTATGCAGCACTGTTTTCTAGAAGCATCACAAACGACCTCCCATCTGCTGTTGGAACAAAAGTTTTCTTAATCAAAGAATACAAGGCTTCTTCTGATTGGCCAAGGTGAAAATCATGACACCATCCGCCCGCCTCTCCAACTTAGCCAATCAGAGGAAGCCTTGTCTTCATTGATAAATATACAAGGCTTCCTCTGAATGGCTGCGAAGCACTCAGCCTGACTAGGTGTTGTTCCTGCAGCAGATGAGAAGTCACTTATGATGCTGCCACATCACAGCGTTGCATACTGTATGTAGTTAATGCTATGACAGTATGATACAGCGATGACAGCGACAGAATATTTTGGAAATAGTTCATTTGGGTCAGCTTGGCCCAAATAATCTATTTAAAGTGAAAGAAAACATGGATTTAGGCTTTAAGGCTACTGGTACTACATGCTGAAAAGACCCAGAAGTCACACATATGGTATAAAGTAGCTGTATAACTCTCCAATCTCTCAATACCAAATATTGTAACGCTAATGAATTTCTAGTGTATGGAATTATATATATTATAGACAACTCCGTAAGAAGGTATGTATATATATATATATTTACTAGCATGCCTTACATATCCCATGAAAAATATAGGTGCGTGCTGTATACAGTAGCTGTGGTTGTGTTTCAGCCATAAGCTAAATCAGAGATTGCTTTATGAAGAAATCCAGTTAGATGTAATGCAGGCGAAGCCATACAATGTGTCAAGAGCTTCTTGTTTCATCTTTGGTTGAGAACAGGTCTCTGCAAGACAAATACAAAATAATGATTTCTCTGTAATCACATACACTGTACACATCTTCGGTGAAGTGCTTCTCAAACTAGTCATTCATCAAAAGTATAATGTTCCATTTACACAAGAGGATTAATCAAACATCTACAACTACTACTGCGACCATAGATCCACCTGGGCTAATGCATACATGGTGGTCCCAGAAAAAGAAACGTTTGGGAACTGGTGAGTTAGCTTTTGCTTGGATCCCATAAATGTCTTATTTTCTTTTTTTTACTTCAAGTCATTTTAATTGAAGGTTTTTGTATGCATTTTTCTTCAAAGTAGTTATATATACACCTTTTGTAAATCCATATTTAGGCCTCATACACACGGACGTTTTTTGACGCCGGCGTTTTCTGGCGTTTTTTGCAGCTCTCCATGTTAGTCAATGGCCCCATAAAAACGTCAGCGTTTTTGAGCTGTAGATGGCGTCGGCGTTAGTGAGCTGAAAGTAGAACCCACAGCCATCGCGTTCTGAGGCTGTAACGTTTTGGCATTTTTTGACGCCGACGCCACAATATGCCAACAAACGCCACCTATTATTATACCGGCGTTTTCCGGCGTTTTTGACACCTACGTTTTTAGGTTGGAAAATAGCAGAGGGATGATTTTTTTTAAAAAACGCCTTTTGACGCCGGCGCTCACTAACGCTCAAAAACGCCGATGCATAACGCCGAAAAACGCCGACTTTTTGTTTATTTTTTTAGAAACGTCCGTGTTTATGAGGCCTAATAGTTGTAAACAAACTTGCTACTTGTGTTAAATTCAGCTCACATACTGTGGGCCACATGATCTCTCTTCATGCCAGAGCAACTGCAGGAAGGGATGTAATTCTGCTGAGCATCCTTGTTTCTAAGGCAGCCATACCCAGCAGCATTACCTCACCTCCCCCTTTCCCCAGCCGAAGGCAGGCTAATTCACAATTGTTGAAGGATTGGCTGTGAATCAAAGGAGGAGAGATGGGTGGAGGTGTGGTCTCACACTGACCACGGAAGATACAGGCGAGTGCACAGCCTGCCTCTATCGAATAGTGGAATGACAGAGGACATAAACTGACCACACTGGCATGATCGGCTACCATGCTTAATGTGGTCAGTTTACTACCAGGAAGAAGGGAACCGGCAGGACAAACCAGATAATATAGAAGCACTACAGTCACAAAGAAAATAATAATATTAACCACATCAGCCCCGGAAGGATTTGCCCCCTTAATGACCAGGGCATTTATTGCAATATGAGTCCACCCGACCTGGCGGCACGCGTGCCCGCTATCTCCTGTGCAGGAACTGCCGTACAGCTATGGCGATTTGCATAGGAGAGCCAACCTGCCGCCGTCAATCGCAGCCGATCGGCAAGTGGTTAAGAATCTCATGGGAAGGAATCCCTTACAAAAATATGTTTCTTTTTAATTTCTAAGTTTACAAACACTTTAAGCTGAGCTCCAATTTTACCTTCATTCTTGCACAGTTGTACCATTGTACCAGCAACTCTTCTGTACTGAAAGTGCTTAGTCTACAACTACTACTACTATTGTTGATCCACCTGGTACACATGGTACTCCCAGAAAAAAAAGTTTGGGAACTGATTAACTAGCTTGTTATTGGGTCCCATGAAGGTCTTATTTTTTACCTCAAGTAATATCTATTGAAGGTTTTTGTATAAATTTTTCTTTAAGCTGAACTTCAACTTTACCTTCATTTTTGCGCATTTGTATGAACTCCTCTCCTGTACTGAAATTGCGTATTCCAATTTAACTAGCTAATTCTTATCTTCCCAGACTTACTGTCCCCAACTTGCCCCTTCCATTCAGTTCTTTCAATCTTGGAGGCTCAGCATCTCATGTGGGAGGTCTGCATGCAAATACAGCCTGTCTAGGAATGCCCACTCCTCCAGACTGACATCCATCCATCAATGCATTTGATAATTGTGTAACTCCTCCCAAGTAATGCATGCAGCCCACTGCATGCATTAAAATGTTTTTTTAAGCCACTCAATGACATTGCTACAATCCCCTCTGCTATATTAAATAGTGTCCCCAGTGTATGTGTTTTTAAAAAAAAAGCCGCTGTGTACCTCATTTCATGTGACTGGTCGTCTCTCTCGATCTGACAGCTACAGCTGACGGAGCTGAGAAACCGTTGATATCAGCCAGGAGGAGAGGAGGAAAGAGGTGGCCGGTCACGTGTGTGCAGATGAAAATGAAATTTTGTTTAAAAATACACATGCACTGGGGACATTATTTAATATAACAGTGGGGATTGTAGCAATGTCATTGCATTATGATAGCAGCAGGAGGGGAGGGCTGGGGAGTGGACGGAGCTGACAGGCAGGGAGGGGAGGGGGGAGGATGGCAGAGGAGGACGATGGAGAGCAGAGAGGAGAGCTGCGGTTTTTTAATTTATACAGGGGACCAAATGACACAGCACAAGCACTGTGCTGTATAACATGCTTTAAGGGAACAGGATCAATTTTTTTTTAAGGTTACACAAACTTTAAGGCTGAGGGCTTTTGGTGGGAGTACAGAGGTAGGGTGCTGTGATGTGTTTCAGAAACCTTCTGGTCCCTCCCACCATCTAGGATTTGACAGCATTGCATAAAGAAGCACAAAGACCCTCTGATTATATCACTGGGTCCAAACCTGGGCAGTCTCCATGTCCATATTAAACCATTTGGTGTTAGAGGACAAACATTTTTGAGTTACGAGTTTTCAGGCTTCAGATACGAGTCTAGATACTGCTATGTAAAATCTGAATGCCTTATTTTTACACTCAAAGTATCTGGACACATTACCCATATTTCTTAATTCTAAACACTATTATATGGCTCTTACAGCAAAGATACGATCTGCCCTTTTGTTCTTTCCATTTGGATTGCGCTGGGTTAAGGAGCCTCGATAAATAGAATTTCTTTCAATGGACCCATCTAAAAAAGACAAAGTAATAATAAAGCTTAACAAGATGCAAAAAAATCAGTATTAAACATACAACAATTCAACAATCCATTTTTCACTAAATTCTTTCATCTTTGTTTTAAAAGAGAAGTGCGGAAATTAAAAAAAAACAGACAATCATACCCACCTAGGTGGATGCAGCACTGATCCATCTAAGCCCAAGGACTGAGTGACCAAACACCACTGTTCTCGGTCTTCAGTCTGTAGAGAGCTGCTTTGCCCCTGGAGTGCTGGGCTGTGGAGGGCTGGCTCAGTCTCCCAGTGGCTCACTGAGAGGCTGAGCCCACTGTTGGCTGAAAACAGGTCACAGAAGTGCACTTAGTTGATAGGAGAAGGGGGTGAATAAGGTTCAGGAGGGCAGTCTTTTCAATATGAAACCAAAATCAAGAACACAGGGACATGACCTCAAACTAACTGGAGGGAAGTTCAAAACTAATCTTAGAAAGTATTATTTTACTGAAAGGGTGGTTGATGATTGGAATAAACTACCAACAGAGGTTGTGAGACAGTCAACAGTAAATGGCTTCAAACATGCTTGAGATAAACATAAATCTATAGTCAGACAACAAGGTTAAAGTAAATAATTAATTTAAGTAATTGTGTGTGGTCTACGATATTGAGCCTATAAAGTTTGTAACTTTTGGTCGGTATCTGACTATTGTCAGACCGTACTTCCTTATATACAGTATCTCACAAAAGTGAGTAAACCCCTAACATTTTTTTGTAAATGTTTTATTCTATCCTTTCATGTGACAACACTGAAGAAATGACACTTTGCTACAATGTAAAGTAGTGAGTGTACAGCTTGTATAACAGTGTAAATTTCCTGTCTCCTCAAAATAACTCAACATACAGCCATTGTCTAAACTGCTGGCAACAAAAGTGAGTACAGTCCTAAGTGAAAATGTCCAAATTGTGCCCAATTAGCCATTTTCCCTCCCCGGTGTCAGGTGACTCATTAATGTTACAAGGTCTCAGGTGGGAATGAGGAGAAGGTGTGTTTAATTTGATGTTATCGCTCTCACTCTCTCATACTGGTCACTGGAAGTTCAACATGGCACCTCATGGCAAAGAACTCTCAGAGGAGCTGAAAAAAAGAATTGTTGCTCTACATAAAGATGGCCTAGTTTATAAGAAGATTGCCAAGAACCTGAAACTGAGCTGCAAAATGGTGGCCAAGACCATAAAGTGGTTTAACAGGACAGGTTCCACTCACAACAGGCCTCTCCATGGTCGACTAAAGAAGTTGAATGCACGTGCTCAGCGTCATATACAGAGGTTGTCTTTGGGAAATAGACGTATGAGTGCTGCCAGCATTGCTGCAGAGGTTGAAGGGGTGGAGGGTCAGCCTGTCAGTGCTCAGACCATCGGTGGTAAAACGTCGAGTCAAAGTCCAAGAACCGTTAGAAGAATATTTGATCCGGTAGAAATACATCTCGTTGTTAAGAAAAAAAGTCGAGGAGACTCTCAAGAAACGGTACTCCACGGTACAACTTGAAGGTCACTGGTCATACTCTCTCACTCTCGCTATTGTAGTTTAATTTGTGTGGAAGAGGAGTAAGGGTGGACTCTGGAACATTGTAATTACTCAGTGGACTGTGGCCCCTCCCTTTTACCGATTAACCCGTGTTAAACCTGTAAAAGTGAATCCTGACATGAGTGAAAACAACGGTCGTCAAATCTGT
>BLSH010177566.1:276304-305513 GCA_018402905.1 Glandirana rugosa | reverse complement strand
GGTCTAAATGAAGAAAAACTAATGACTTGGCCTCCTTGTTCACCTGATCTGAACCCCATAGAGAACCTGTGGTCCATCATGAAATGTGAGATTTACAAGGAGGGAAAACAGTACACCTCTCTGAACAGTGTCTGGGAGGCTGTGGTTGCTGCTGCACGCAATGTTGATGGTGAACAGATCAAAACACTGACAGAATCCATGGATGGCAGGCTTTTGAGTGTCCTTGCAAAGAAAGGTGGCTATATTGGTCACTGATTTGTTTTTGTTTTGTTTTTGAATGTCAGAAATGTATATTTGTGAATTTTGAGATGTTATATTGGTTTCACTGCTGAAAATAAATAATTGAAATGGGTATATATTTGTTTTTTGTTAAGTTGCCTAATAATTATGCACAGTAATAGTCACCTGCACACACAGATATCCTCCTAAAATAGCTACAACTAAAAACAAACTAAAAACTACTTCCAAAAATATTCAGCATTGATATTAATGCGTTTTTGGAATCATTGAGAACATGGTTGTTGTTCAATAATAAAATTATTCCTCAAAAATACAACTTGCCTAATAATTCTGCACTCCCTGTATAAAGGTGTCCCCTGTGCTCTTTCATTAAGAGTGGGGGCACTCAAATACAGGAAGTGTGTTACTGGCCAGATCACCAGGTGAAAACAGAGGGGAAAAAAACCTATGAAAATAAAACTACTGCAGCCACCACATCTAATGATTGGTGATCTGCAATATATTACATTTTTAATTTGGGGTTTAATACAATTTTAAATTACTACTTTTCATTGATATGCTTTAGTTCTCTGGATTCTTCTTTCCCATTCATCAACATGCTAATGAAAATTCAAATTTTTTTCATTATATACCTTACTTTGGGCCCTGTAACATCATCACTGGATCTCTGTGTTTCTCTGTGGTTTTCAGGTAGATAATGGTGAGAATTGCTAGCAGATTGCTGTACATAGCTTAATGACAACATCACAACACCTTGTCTCACAAATCCTCCTAAAGCGGAAGTGAACCCATTGATTTAACAGTTTCAAAAAGCAGTTATGTTTCTAGCATGTGCCGGGAATGTAACTGTCACATTAGCTGTGCTCTAAACCAAACTGTCAAACCATCCATAGGCTGGTGTCATAACTGATCACATGAGCAGCATCATGGCAGTTGAAAATTAAACAGAGGCCAAGATGGCAGCTTCCTTGGCTGAAAACGATAGGGGGGTTTACTTTTACTTTAAGAGTCTTCAGCCCTTATGCAAGGCATGGGCTGGCCCTTGAGAGTAGTTGAGCAAATTTCAAAATGCCATGATTGGGTGAATGCCAGTCTACAGGAGTAGGTGATCGTAGGCTGGCTGCATTTGGATGCCTATATGTTATGCAAAACCTTCATGATTGAACTGAAATCCAATGAATGAAAGAACCAGGCCGGGAACAGTATAGGTGGGAATGGCTTAAATGATGCTAGATACACTCCAGCCAGGAAATGATTTGGGCTCTATCTGACTGTCTAACCTGCAGCAGCTTCTAATGCACATTGTGAGACGCTCATAGCATGTGGTGAAGTCATACTATGAATTTTCAGTACAGGAGAGGAGACTGTACAACTGTGTAAGGCTGTAGGTAGGGCTGGAATTATGCTTGTTAAGGTACATCAGCAGGATGCTACTGGTTAGTATTGAGTTTGTAAGATCTAAGGCTGTGAGTTAATATATAGCCAGACTTACTCCCTGTAGAGATTATCTTACTCTCCCCACTGTACAACACTATTTGCACCTTCTATATTAATTGCCAAATCTGGAAAGTCTGTAATGGACAACATCATGGGAAACTATCATGCTACAACTGGCAAATTGTATGGAGGGCTCTATTAAATGCCATTCTTACAATATATGCAATCTTTAAAAATGAATCGCTGTGAAAGATATTTATGGATATAAGACTTATATGCTGCACTGTAGACACTGGTTTTGTATATATTTTCCATTATGACTTGTAAATTATCTGATGAAAACATTTGCAGCTAATACTGTATATGGCTGAGGCTTTTTATAATATTTGGTTTGTGTTAATATTTTATTGCCCATGGTATACAGTATATTACAACATTTTTCTAACAAATATGCTGATTTTAATCACTATTATGTTATTTTCAGGTGGTTATTCACTATTGGGTTATCTACAATGTTATTTGGTGTTATTTACTCCAGGGTATAGCTTTTGAGGATTCCTTTAGCCTCTCTTCTTGATTTTTTGTCAAAATTACTTTTTCTTTGCTCTGTTGTCTTGACTCCTGGGATTAGCTACTAAAACTTTTTACATATGATATACTTTACTGTGTTGTTATCAAAATATAATGAAATCCCTAGTATGGTGTGATGCTCATCTAATCCAGAAACCCATTACATTACAAAGGTCACCTTGTATGAATAACAACGAACAACTTCAGAATATATCGTAAACCTACATTTACAATGTCTTACATTTTGCTCTAAGTTCTGGAATTCAGCTTGTGCCTTCTTGGTGTCCCTTGTTTGGATGCAAGATAAGGTAAGCTGTTGACCTTGACCACCCAGGACCTCTTGAATGGCTCTTTCAGTGGCATTTATGGTCCTCAGCATTTTGGCTGTGATGTCACAGAGAGCACGAGCCGAAGTTCTCTGCAGATGGGAGAAGTTACTGTCCAATCAGAATTAGTGGGGGGCGTGTTTAATTCTAGAAGTGCGTAATATGTTCCTTGTAGTAGCAGATGTTGTGATACCCTTGCCTGCCTCATAACATTTTCCTTCTTGCCCACATTAATGGATATCTACAAACCCACCAGCTAGAAAAGTAAGGCGAATAGAATATTTTACAATGATAAAACAAGGCATACCGGCATGCCTTAAATTTTAGATGGGATATAAATGAGGGGTAACAAGAAGGTACATAAACTGGAGTATAAAATGAAAGCATGTCAAACAAATCTATAGTGTACTGTAACTTAGTAACATCAAGAAGAAAAATAAGTTAAACACAAAGATATGCGTTCCATATTTTTTTCTTTTTAGTGCCAGCTAAATAAATCCATTAGCCTGAAATAAATGCTGCTTTCCCTGGCACTTAAGATTCAGCTTCCAACTGATATGTCACAATAAATGGACAAAAGGAGGCCGCAAATGGGTGGGAGCACAGAGAGCTGGTACAACACTAATTGCCAGTGTTGGCACCGCTTCTTGAGAGCTCTCAGCTTTAGCCTTGGAACCCAGCTCAAGAGGTACTTTGATCTTCATGAAGCATCTTTAGCTGTGCTGTATGTACTAGCAGGACAGAAAGCTTCCATTAGCAGTTTGCTATTGCAGGATGCAGGAACGGCTGTATGCCTAGTTCTGCTTTTCTCCCATTTAAAGTGATTATCAACCCCTAAACCCACCAATACAAACTTACTTGTGTCATAGTCTTGACCCTTGGTTAACACCTTTCTTAACTGAACCCACATGCACTTAAACCACTGTATTTCTTTTATTAAATAATAAACCTTCTCATAGAAAGTATGACTGCATAGTTAATAAAATACTCTAGTAAGAATATATATACACATTATCACCATGGGGCAAAGCTTCATTCAAATATTTGTGCCATGCAATAGCATTTCTTTAAAACCAGCTGCAAATTTAAGATAAAATGTACTATATAAAATTGCTCTAGCTTATAGGGTTACTATGGAGTTGATTTACTAAAACTGGAGAATGCAAAATCTGGTGTAGCTCTGTGTAGAAATCAGCTTCCAGGTTTTATTGTCAACGCTTACGTGAACAAGCTGAAGTCAGAAGCTGATTGGCTACCATGCACAGCTCCACCAAATTCTGGGTGCACCAGTTTTAGTAAATCTTCCCATATGAATCATTCACATCTCTCATTGCCTCAAACAAGCTTGCAATCTAAAGTTTTACATTAGTCATACACTTGCACAGCTTTGGGGTGAGGGTGGGGGGCTTAATTGGAAAGGAATTAGCTTACCAATATGTTCTTGGATTGTGTGAGAAAACTGGAGCACTTGAAGGAAACACATGCACGCACAGGAAGAACATACGACCTCTATGCAGTGTTCGTAGCAGTACTTAAAGTGTTACTAAACCCAGGATCCTGCATTCACTATATCTGGTCTCCCACAGTACACAGAACATGGAAATGAAATTATTTTAGTAAATATAAACTGCTAAATATATTTTCTCATCAGCAGTTAGAGCAGTCTTCTGACATCTATGAGTGTTTGGTTAAAGCTTGAAGGAGGAGTTTTCATTCTCTCCCAATTGCCCTGTGAGAATGCAGGACCCCTGACCCTCTGTCTGGACAATGCTGGTTGGCCCTGTGCTGATCACATGAACTCTCCCAAGAAAAAAAACTCTTTACTAATACACACCAAACTGAGCATGTTCAGCCTTGTCCCCTGGCTCTGTAAATATCAGAATTCATATGGGAGTCAGTGGAAGAAGGAGGTGATCAGAGGAGACAGGATCAAACAGCCTTTTTACACAATGCAGAGGATTACCCCTTAGGTTCCATAGTGAGTAGAACAAGCATGCTTTACTGCATATACAGACTTATTTTACTGTTGTGGGTTTAGTAACACTTTAAGCCCAGGCAAGAGTGTTAAACACTTAGTCAACATGCTGCAGGATTTAAAGTTGAAGTGACTCTGTTGATACACCATGAAATAATTGAGCTAGCAGTGACCTGTAAAAGAAGATCACTAATACATACATGTCCAGTGGCTGCATCTCCAATCTTCACTCTCATCCAGAGCTACAGCTGACTCTAAATCCAACACTCTTGCCTGGGCTTAAGTACCGATAGGAACACTATATAGAGGCTGTATGTTCTTCCTGTGTGTGCATGTGTTTCCTTCAAGTGCTTCAGTTTTCTCACACAATCCAAGAGCATACTGGTAAGTTAATTATTTTCCAATTAAATTTCTCCCCAAAGCTGTGTAAGTATATGACTAATGTAAAAACGTTAGATTGCAAGCTTGTTCATGGCAATGAGAGATGTGACTGATTCATTGTTCTTTAGAAAGCACTGCGGATGAAGTTAGTGCTGCATAAACATGTCAAATACATAAAATGCAATAAAAATACAAAGTATACAACATTAGTAAGGCACTTCAAAACCTCAAAACATAGTAACCCTATAAGGTAGAACAGCCTTTTTTAACCAGGGTGCCTTGAGGTTTCTTCAGGGGCGCCTTGGCAAAATGCCTAAAAATTGCCCAAAAATTGTATACAAGTAGGCATGTGGATGAAGCCTTCCTTTTAGTTACACAAAGCCACAGGTTTTCATTGTGCACAATTAAAACCTTCTTGCTGCTGGCATCCTAGCAACCAATGACATCATCAGTTGATATGGAGGATGTCAGTCATCTGCATAGCATCCTTGTTTTACCCTCCCCTGCCCCTTTCCATCAGTGTTGGGGTCACATTAGCTGAGTGAGGGAGAAGAGAAACATTGGAACACTAGTCAGTATCTATTTGCAAAAGTGTATTTGCTTTGGAAGAATAAATCACCTAATAACATTTAGTTTCCTACGTGTGCTAATGTTGCTTACTTATGTAAAACTATTAGAATAGATTTTACATTTTAGAATGGGGTGTTGTCCATAATTGTGGAGGGTGCATCAAGATTGTACATCATTTTTAAAGGGTGCTTTGACTGAAAAAAGGTTGAAAAACACTGAGCTAGAGCAATTTTATATAGTACATTTCATCTTATATTTGCATTTGCTTTTAAAGTAATACTATTGCATGGCTCAAATATTTGAATTAAGCTTTGCCCCATGGTGCTAATGTGTGTATATATTCTTAATAGAGTCTTTTAATAGATATGCAGTCATACTTTCTATGACAGAGAAGGTTTATTCCATAAAAAGAGACATAGCAGCAAGCAGATTGAGCCACAGCAGGCAGAGTGAGACACAGCATCAGACACACTAGGAAGAGTCAGATTCCAGCAGAAGCCATTTCTCTGGAACAGAATGAACACCAAAGTCACCATCCATTGGGCAAATAAGTAGTAGCAATCTGCAGGCTCCTGCTAGCTCAATTTACCTTGTGTAGTAACAGGGTCACTTCAAGGAGGAAGTATTAGTATATCTGTAAATGGCCAAACCATAGGATGATATGAAGACACCACCTCCCTATCTATGTGACACCATAAAGACAATGGTGTCTGTTAATCCCACAACATTCAATAATACACACAACAATTTAAAGCATGGGAACTAGGGACAGCTGGAATGGCTGACTCAAGAACACAGCTGTGGAAACTCAGACTTTTTTGCCACTTTACAAACTGCTATGCAACTATGAGAAAAATGTTGGGTAGTACAAATGGCTTACTTACGCAAAACACAAATTGTTGCTTAACTAAAGTCAGTTAGCTATTTCAACTTGAGAGCATGGGCAGTGTATGGATCTGGACATAGATAATAATCAAAGCCATTGAATTGCAGATGATGGACTGCCACTATTCTTTGGAACCAGACCTGTTCCCAGTCTGACAAGAACTGGAAGCCAAGAGCAGTTTCTGTGATAAACAGCTAACCAACCACTTTTAAGGTACATTTTAAAAGTGGAGATGTAAGTCAAAGACATCCCACTTCTCAAACATAAGGCCAGAGTAGAATGTCAGGGAGGTTTGATGTCTTGGAATGACTCATTCAATGTTTCCAAACTGCGGCAAAACCCTTTTCAAGGTGCAAACAACAAAAGCACCACCAACAAAATATTAAAAAAAAAAAAAAACTTAAAAAACAATAAAGAACCAAAGATTAGCATCCAACGTCATAATATTGTAATTTTAATGCTATGTTATTTTAAAGCTGAACTGTATTGTCCCAGAAAATGGCATGTAATGCTGTTGGGCATTTGCTTTGTCCTGAAACGGTATGCTTCTTCTTTCTGTTTATTTGCTTAAATTTGTGTTCAAGAACTGGTGCCAGACAAGCTGTCTTGCCTTGATGGGGTAATACTGGCACTTTAGGAGGGGGAGGGATGCAAGAAAACACGACTTACCCACTCAATAACACTTACTACATGCTCTGTTAATTAAGAAATGGGGGTGTGCAGGGGAAACATTGTTTGCTGGGGCTGCTGAATATTGGCTACAATATTCTGCTGCCTTGCATGAGCTGATAATAAGGGAAACTGCAAGTGATTTCACATACAAAGCCTTAGAGCTCACAGGTTATAAATACATTTTACAACATAGTTGAGCATAAGCAACTTGAATATAACTTTATTAATTTGGCTACAGATGAAAATATAGGGTTTATGTGGTCAACTTATCATCTTTTCAAATTTCACACTGTTATTTTATATATTTGTATTACTTACATAAAAATCCTTATTCTACAGACAGATACAGTACACACTAATGCAGATTAAAGTAACTATGTATTAGGAACATATTTCCACTGTATGGATGAAATAATTTATGACCAATAATAAGCACATTACAAATATTAAAATGAAGGCATTTAAAACATAAAGTTTTGGTTGAGGATCCAAAGAGGGGACACTTGTATTTTGATCTAGGGGTGGCCTATACAACTTGACCTTACAATCTTCTACTCCTTTTATAGACTTGTAATGGTGGGATGGGATTTTTAATAGCAATGGTAATGATAAGATTACTAACTGAAAGAAAGATTTAAAAATGCTACTATATACATTTTTTTTTAACAAACCTAGAAGCTGCCTGTGTATCCTGTTCATTGTGTAAAATTGCACTGTTTGTTTAAACATTTACGCTCATAGTTTATTATAAAAATGGTTTATTGAGCATTATTTTGAGTGCAGCCATTACTAATCTATTCCGTATTTTATTTTGAAGCTGTGGTTCCTAACTTCTAAAAATGATCATTTAAATAGGAACTGCAGAACATATATAAGAGCATTTTGTTTGCCTTCCTTTGCTTTAGTCTCCGACCTTCTGTAAAGAATATGTTTTTTATTAAAAATATAGTCAGGTCCCTGTATAACTTAAAATTTAAAATAAGTGGCACAAGTGACATACAGGTTCTGGTCGTTATAATCAGGATTCTTTCACCAAGTCGGTGCCATGTTTCCAATATACAGTATTCAAAGTTTAACACCACAATAACCAGCTTACATGGGTGGTCCCCCCACACTTGGTGGTACCATAACAATGGTGGACTTATTATGTGGGTTAATGGAGGGTGGGTTGGACTGGTTATCTTTAAACTCTGTAGAAGGGTAAGGGAGGATAGAGAGCTCTGATATGTATCCAAACAGGAAAAGAAGTAGATAGGTTTAGAGATAGAATAGAATAAGAGTTGGGGTGTCCAGATAGAGAGGTTCCCCAGGTTTTGAAAGCTAATTTACATGTTTAATTACTTGAGATAAGTCTGTTACTTCAGATATGTATGGAGATATGCAGAGACTATTAATGTGATCAAGGTTTAATTTAATTTAAGAAGTAAATCATATAGGTTTGCAGTATTTTGCAGTGAGTTCCTCCATTAATATTAATCTATTGACCTTTATTAATCATTCTGTTGGACCTACCTTTTGATTTGCAATCTCAGTGGATGATTTTAATGCTGGTTTAAATTTAGGGGCTTTTTCCTCATCTGAGGATCCTCCTTTGTCACAGATTTTACTGGCAAGTTCTCCAATCTTTCGTTTCAGAGTTTCCTCCTCCAGGTCAGCATCTGTGTGCACTCCATGACTTGTAGACTAAAAGATTAAACAGTGTCAGATTGTATACAGAACATTGTCTTCTCCTGTGAGAAGCCTAAGACAATGGGTCAAAGTTACCTCATCTGAATGTACAGACATTCTCTCCTCTAGGCGGTTTAGCATGCGTTCAATGGCAGACATACGTTTGTTGAGATCAGACATCTGTGAAAGAAGAGAATGGAGCATGTAGGAAACAGCCCACCACCAAAGGAATCTGTTACCACCACCATTAATCTTTTCCAAGAACAACTTGA
This sequence comes from Glandirana rugosa, assembly GCA_018402905.1. Taxonomy (NCBI): domain Eukaryota; kingdom Metazoa; phylum Chordata; class Amphibia; order Anura; family Ranidae; genus Glandirana; species Glandirana rugosa. The sequence continues at coordinate 296,516 of BLSH010177566.1, read as the reverse complement.
GTTTAAAAAAGTTAAGAATGTAGAAATCAGGAGAGCATGTGACAGGTAAAGGAAATGCATACATTCATTCATAACTATGTCCCCAATCTTATTCTTGGCAAAAACGTGAGTAACTACTGGGACCTACTGGGACCTGCAGGCTGTCTTCAATAAGTGACCATATTTTCAGGTCTGAGATTTATAGTGATAATGTCAGAAGACACAGGCCCCAAAGGTAGCCTAGAACTTTAAACCAACAGACTAGGTAAAGCAGGCTAGTGCGATTTAACATTACACTTGTCTACCCCAAATTCAGCAATCCTCAATTGCTTTAGTTTGGAGCTGTCTTTTCATAGCAAAGTTTCTAGCAATATATTTAGATTTATTGAACAGCAGATACTCTCATGGCCGGCCACCAGAAGGCATAATTTCTACTTGCTGGGCAATGCAGTCACTTACTGTATATAAGGTTTTCAATATAAAATGATATCTTTAATGAACAGCCACAGCACATGAGCTGTCAACATTTGAGAATTTCAGGTATACTTAATTCTGCATGGCACAATTTTAACCAATAGCAATTTTCTTACTCGTACATCATGGGACACAGAGCAGCCATATATATTACTACCTGGGTTATACGCCACCTTTAGGTGAATGGACACTGGTAGAATAACAAAATCAGGAAGTCCCCCTCTATATAACCACTCCCATACAGGAAGTACTCCAGTTTTTCCGCCAGTGTCTGAAAAGGTGGATGGTCACTTTTGAGCTCTCTGTGAGCTTCCATGCTGTATCCCAAACAGGTTCTTGAGAAGCAAGGGACTGCTTTCTCAAATCGGATCAATTTCAAAGCAGCTACTATGCTAAAATAATTGGTACCCGAGCCTTGTAAATAAGATTAAGGATCAACAATGAGGTTTTGTCTGTAATGCGACCTTCGGGCGCTGGACCCTGCGTAGTGGAAATTCTGGGCACTTCAGAACTAAGGCATTTCCTGTAGGGTGTTGTACAGGTCTAAGGGAGTGGACCCTCATATTAAAGGGGTACCCAGTCCTTGAAGGCCCATGGTGACAGAACCCACTGCAATGGGTGAAGGCTGGACCTCTGGCTTAGGCTATTGTCCTGCGCCGGGAGTGGCAAGTGGCCCTGTGTAAAACCAGGGTACAATTATTATATATATTTCGCCCGCAACAGCTGTTTATCTAGGCTGCCATGTTTTTGAAAAAAAAAAAAAAAAAGCTACACATTAAGGTTTTGTTGTTGGCCGACAGAGGGGACACAGAGCAGCCTATCCAGGGTGCACATGAGTCCTATGAGTGTTGGTAAGTGTAGCCTAGTTATGTTACATTGACTGGAAGAACAGGTCATTTGTGTAGGATTCTTCCAAGGGGGAATTGTGGTACTGAGGAATGTGTGTATTTGTGTCACAAAGCCAGTTACCATTTGCTTCAGCAAGCTATGTCTTCCAAGAAGCGTGCTGGGGGGAGTGCTGCAGCAAGGGACACATGTGTTCCATCAGTGGCTCCTGTAGAAGCTAAACGTAACTCTGCTGTATTAGCCTCCCCTGAAAGACCGGATGACACCGGGCAATCTGAGCCGCTGCGTTTATCCGGCGTTGTGGCTACTACCAGTGCTGCTACCTCAGAGTTTATTACTATAGAGGATCTGGCATCAGCTTTGGCTGGGTTAGAAAGCAAGATTGCTGGAATGATCACTTCTGTCACGCAGAGTGGCAGAAAGCGTGACAGATCCTCTTCCCTTATTCCTCCTATATTGAAGCAAGACTGGGTTGATGAGGTAGAAGAGGTAATCGTCAATCAGGCAGCTGAAATCTAATAAGAGGAATCTGCCTCAAGTGATTCAGAGCTTGAAGAGGTTCAGATTATATCAGCCTCTCAAGCACAAAAGCTTCTCATCCATACGCTTACACAAATGGTTTGTGCAGCTTTTAAGTTACCTCCAGTAGAGGTTCTGGAAAACCCTTGTTCTTCTCTGGGTTCTTTGAAACCACAGCAGGGTGTGCAGGTGTTTCCTTTTCACCTACTCTTGAAGCAGGTGGTATATTCCGACTGGGAGCACCCGGACAGGATGGAGGAGGAAAGCTTTAGTAAGAAGTGGAGCATACCATTTGTGGATGCAGCGGTTTCCTCCCTGAGTAAGACCTTAACTTGTCCAGTGAATAATGTACAGGTCTTTAAGGATCCTGTAAATAAGAAATTGGAAGCCTTGTTAAAGGCATCCTTCACCCTGGAAGATTCCGCTATTCAGCCCACAGTAGCGGAAATTGGGTGCTGTCAAGGTTTGAAGGATCAGGTTACACAGCCCAGTAGAGCAGAGGGTTCTGCTCAGGATAAAGCAGATCTACCTTTGATGCCCTCAAAGATTCCATACAGCAAATTTCCCGTATGGCTCTTTTATCTGTGTACATGCGCAGAATTTTGAGGCTAAGAACTTCCTTGTAAGAGGATGCTGGCTGGTTTTCAGTCATGAACCCATAGTCATTCATATCCTGTCTGTTTGCTTACCTCTTTGGTTGTGTCAGCTTAGAGGCCGTTCACATCACCACCTGTGAGCTAAGTAATCTCCTCTCAGTGAACTCCACCCCAGCCTCCAATTAAGCAAACACTATTTAAGACCATGTGCTGCAAAGCCTCCTTGCCAATCAATGTTGTGCGTGTTTGGCTTCGTGTGTGGTTGTTCCTGTCCATTTACATTTATCGACTTTTGGCTTGTTCTGACTATCCCTGACTGCTTGATACCCCGACCTTCGGCTTGTTCTCGGTTTCTCCTGTCTGCTTGTTACCCCAACCTTGGCATGCTCTTCCGTCTGTCTCTGTCTGCTTATGGCCCTGACCTTTGGATAGGCCTCTTACTATCCTTGCTGTTCCTGCGCTGCTGCTTCCTTTTTTCCAACTGTAGCCAGCCGAGCGTGAGCTAGGGGACACCGGGGGCTGCAACCTGGATCCAGTTGCAGCCAAATCCATCCTCACTACCAGAGGCTCTGGCGAATACCTACTGGCTCTTAGACTCCGCGCCCTGTGGAAACCGATGCACTAGCTCCCTGTGTTTCAGTGTCAGTGCTCCAAGGGCCTGTCTTCCCGTACCAACCGGAGCTCATTAGCAGCAGTGAAGCTATAGGTCCACAACCTTAGCAGTGCGCTTCACAACCTTAGCATGCGCTTCACACTTCTGCGGTGCGATTTGCACCCCAGCTGTGTGCATCTGTCACATGACCCCAGGTGTCCTGACATTTTACTTTTCATGGAGAACGTTTATTTGGGGATGACCTTGATAAGTTGATCCAGAAGATATCTGGAGGAAAGAGTTCCCTTCTTCTTGTGAAAAAGATAGCTACACGGCCCTCTTTTAAGGAGCCACGCGCTGCTTCCTCAGATTTTTCTGGCCCTAGGCAGTTCTGACGGCACCAGGTATCTGCTGCCAAAGGTAAACAACAAGGCCAGGGCCAAAAGAGCCTGTGGGTCCAAAAATCCTCTAATGCTGGCACCAAACTTTCCTTGTAAAGGGACGCCCCCCACTCTTGCAGGTGGGGGGAATGTTGCTGCAGTTTGCAGGAGTGTGGGAAATGCTGACAGGACAGGTGGGTCATTTTCACAGTGTCTCCAGGGTACAGGCTGGAGTTATAGTCATACCCTCCTCAAAGATTTTTAAGAACCAGCATTTCCACAGACCTTTCAAAAAAGGGCTTATTATTTCAGGCACTAGACCATCTAAGATGGCAAGATGTGATTATGGAGGTCCCGGGTCATGAAAGGGGCACAGTTCCAAAATCAAATGGGGGCATAAGATCAGTTCTGGATCTAAGAGCACTAGACCGTTATCTCTCAGTGCGGCCCTTTCGGATGGAATTAGTCCGCTCTGTGGTGGTGTTAGAAGAAGATTGTGCTGAGGACAAGTTTGCACTTGATTGTGGTTTCCTCTAGCCCCCAAATGAGGCGGTCCGGGCAACTCTATTTAAACACCGTGCTTCCTGTGAGCAAGTGCTATCCGTTCTACAGCGTTACTGTGTTCCTGAGCTACCCGTTCTGAGCTTCCTGATTACCTGTGACCCGGCCTGAACCCACGTCTGCTTGAACTCTGCCCGCACCAACCCCCAGCTTGTCTACGGCCATCCTATTGCCTGCTCCTTCTGTACCTCACCTGCCTGCCTGTTAACGACCCTGCCTGCACCCGACCATCCAATTGCCTGCTCCTTCGGTACCGCTCTGACCGCAAGTTAATGACCCGGCCTGCACCACTACTCTTCAGCCTAGCACGGACTACGGGACAACTTCATACCACCACCTGTGTCCCATCCAGCCCTCGTGCTCCCCTGTGCTCCAGCGCTCCCTGTCTACTCTACCAGGGGTTCTGGAACCAAGGCCATAAGAGAGGTTGCCTACTGCATAAGTCAGACTCTACCACCAGGTACGTGACAGGTGGCCTCTCTCCAAGTAGGAGATTTCCTGGCATCCATAAATATCAGGGATGCATACCTGCACATGCCAATTTTTCAGCCTCATCAAAGGCTTTTGCTCTTTGTCGTAGAGGAGCAGCACTTTCAGTTTGTGGCTTTGCCCTTCGGGCTCGTAACCGCCCCCGAGTTTTCACAAAGGTTCTGGTGCCAGTGCTGGGTCTTCTAAGATCACAGGGGATCTTGATTTCAGGCTACTTAGACGATCATCTACTCAGGGATCAATCACTGCAGGTTTTGATAAGGAATGTGGCCTTTATATTCCAATTCCTGGAACATCTCGGATGGATCAAAAATTCCGGGAAGTCGGCCTTAAAACCAGTTTAGAGTCTGGAATACTTAGGCCTGGTTATGAACACAGCCCAAGCAATGGTGTTCTTGCCTCCTAAAGGATCAAGTTCGGCAAGTTAGCTGAAAGAGACGCCCATCTGTCCGACTCTGTATGAGTCTTCTGCGAAGGATGGTTTCCACTTTCAAGGCAATTCCGTATGCCCAATTCCATTCCAGGGCGTTGCAGCAAAACATTCTGTCTGCATGGAACAAGAAGATGCAAGCTTTGGATTCTTACATGATCATAACCCCAAAGGCTTGTGGAAGTCCCATGGTGGTTAATAGACCAGAATCTGGTGCAGGGAAGGTCTTTTCTTCCGCTGTCATGGAAGCCAGGTACCACCAGGTACGTGACAGCAACGGACAGCCAGTCAGAGTCTGCGCAGTGGCCCTCTCGGATGGATGACCTAAGCCTGCATCTCACAGGGCTCACCCAAGTGGTGAAGGACTTGCAAAGTGGGTACACCCAGCTGGAAAACAGGGTCCTGGAGCTGTCCCTGCCAGCTGCCAGCACCATAGTAACCCTGCCCACTGAGCCCGAGATGCCTCTGCCCAAACGGTTTACAGGAGACCGTAAGAAGTTCGGGCATTCCGTAGCGCCTGTGAGCTCTATTTTGCCCTGCAACCGTGCACCTTTTCCCTGGATTCCACCAAGGTTGGGATGGTCATCTCCTTGCTATGCGATGACCCCCAGGTCTGAGCTCACCGGCTATTGGAGCAATGGGCGCCAGAAACCACCAACCTCACCCTCTTCTTTCAGGCTATGGCTCGGCTCTATGAGGACCCCCACCAGACTGCTACTGTGGAGGCCGCCCTCCACACACTCCAGCAGGGCCACCATATGGCGGAGGACTATGTGGCGGAGTTCCGGCGCTGGAGTGCCGATATGGCCTGGGATGAAGCGGCACTCTGCCATCAATTCAGACAGGGTCTCTCAGAGCCACTGAAGGATGAGTTGGCCCGTGTGGGTGCCCCCTGATCCCTGAACGCCTTGACTAACTTGTCTATACAGATTGACCGCCGCCTGCGGGAACGCAGGGCGGAAAGGTCCGCGGGATTTGCCGGGATGGCACACAGAGGGTCCCCCAGGACCTACCTTCCGAGACCCATCAGGGCCTGGACTTTCACAACCCACACTCTCCCCAGAGGAGAGACGGAGGCGTCTGACCTTTAACCTCTGTCTCTACTGTGGAGGTCCGGGACACCTTGTCTAGTCCTGCCCGGTCAAACAGGACCAGTGACGCCGCACCATCCAGGGTGAAGTCCTGTCTGTGCCCAATATGACAACTCACCTGGTTCTGCCTATCTCTCTATGGCTCCCAAGTGGGAGCGTGCAGGTCCCTGCCATCACTGATTCGGGAGCAAGCAGCTGCTTTCTGAACCCCCATGAAATCGGGTGCTGTCACCCATGAGACTGCCCCTCTGTTTGCCCAGACAACCAATGGCCACAGGGAATATCTCCGGTTGGATATTATTGCTTCTCCACTGTTCCCCATCATCTTGGGACTGCCATGGCTCTGGGCGCATTGCCCAACTGGTCTACTGGAGAAGTCTTGTTTTCATCTGTCTACTGTCAGCACCATTGTCAGCAGTTATTGTCAGGAGTCTCTCCTACTATGTTGTGCCTAAGCGTTGTTCCGGATCTGGAAACCCGTCTTGCAGTTCCCTCTGTCTATCATGAATTTCTTGACGTGTTCAGTATGAAAGGAGCTGATGAACTTCCTCCCCACAGGCCATATGACTGCCCGATAGAGTTGTTACCTGGTGCTGAGATACCATTTGGCAGGATCTACCCGCTCTCAGAAGTAGAGCTGAAAGCTTTAACCACTTGCCGACCGCCAATCGGCAATTGACGGCGGCAAAGTGGCTCTGTAACGCGGATCGCGCCTAGTGAGCGCGCGCGCGCCGCCTGAGGCGCGCCCGCGCGCTCACTGTGTCCGGGGAGGGCCAGGGAGCGGGTGCGGCGGCTTCGATTGCCACCGGCTACCCGCGATGGCCCCCCCGGAGCGAAGGAACGGAGGTCCGTGTATGTAAACACGGACCTCCGTTCTGTGAAGGGGGAAGGGCTGTGATCACAGCCTTCCTGTATACGAAGGCTGTGACCACTTCCCTTCCCCAGCTAGGGCAGTCCCCCCACAGTTAGAACACGCCCAGGGAACATACTTAACCCTTAGAGCGCCCCATGCAGGTTAACCCCTTCACTGCCAATGGCATTTACACAGTAATCAGTGCATTTTTATAGCACTGATCGCTGTATAAATGCCAATGGTCCCAAAAAAAGTGTCAAAATGGTCCGACATGTCCGCTGAAATATCGCAGTACCGCTAAAAATCGCATATCGCCGACATTAATAGTAAAAAATAAAAACCCCAAAAATGAATTCTCATCATCCGTAAACGCGACCACTTTTGCGCAAACCAATCAATAAACGCAGATTGCGATTTTTTTTATCATAAATATGAGGAAGAATATAAATCGGCCAAAAACAATGAAAAAAAATGTTTTTTTATATTTTTTTTGGGATTTGTATTTTAGCAAAAAGTAAGAAATTAGTTTTTTTTTGCAAAATTGTCGCTCTTCTTTTGTTTATAGCGGCGATCAGAAATGACGCAGAGGGGATCAAATACCACCAAAAGAAAGCTCTATTTGTGGGAAAAAAAGGACGCAAACTTCGTTTGGGTACAACGTCGCACGACCGCGCAATTGTCAGTTAAAGCGACGCAGCGCCGAATTGCAAAAAGGGCTCCGGTCCTAAAGCTGGAAATCCTTCCGGTCCTTAAGTGGTTAAAGGACTACCTGGATGAGAACCTTGCAAATGGATTCATCCGGCCTTCTACTTCTCTGGCAGGTGCAGGGATATTCTTTGTGGAAAAAAAAGACCACTCCTTACGCCCCTGCATTGATTACAGGGACCTCAACAAGGTCACAGTCAAAAATCGCTACCCCCTACCTCTGGTCCCAGAACTGTTCCAAAGGCTCGGGTCAGCCACAGTATTCACCAAGTTGGATCTTCGCGGAGCGTACAATCTCCTTCGCATCCGGGAGGGTGACGAGTGGAAAACGGCCTTCCGAACACGGTTCGGCCACTTTGAATACCTTGTAATGCCCTTTGGGCTCTGTAGCGCCCCGGCCACCTTTCAACACCTGGTGAATGATATTTTCCGGGATTACTTGGATCAATTTGTCATCGTCTACCTGGATGACATCCTCATTTTTTCAGCTACATTGGAGGAACGCCGCAGGCATGTCAAATGTGTGTTGCAGCGCCTCTGACAACACAGACTTTACGCTAAAGCAGAAAAATGTGCATTTGAGTGCGCCAGCATTTCATTCCTGGGTCTGATCATCTCAGTTACGGGAATCACGATGGACCCACAAAAAGTGTCTGCCATCTTGGACTGGCCAGCTCCCATAGACAGAAAAGGGGTCCAACAATTTATAGGCTTCACCAACTTCTACAGGAAGTTTGTTAAGGGGTTTTCCGCAGTGGTTGCAGCAATCACCCAGGTCACCAAGCAAAACACCCGCTTCCACTGGACCTCCGAAGCCCAAGAAGCCTTCCTACAACTTAAGCGGCTGTTTACCTCCACACCTATCTTAAGGCATCCAGATCCTGCCTTACCCTACACCCTGGAGGTGGACGCCTCTGAGACCGCAGTAGGAGCAGTCCTCTCCCAGAGACAAGGCCCAAAGGCTTCCCTCCACCCTATCGCCTTCTTTTCTCGTAAGCTCTCCCCGCCGGAGAGGAATTATGACGTTGGTGACCGGGAACTCCTAGCTATCAAGTCTGCCTTGGAAGAGTGGCGATATTTATTGGCGGGAGCTACGCACCCTGTTATGGCATTCACGGATCACAAAAATCTCGAATATCTGCGCACGGCTAAAAGGCTTAGACCCCGTCAGGCACGTTGGGCTTTGTTCTTCTCCTGCTTTCAATCACACATAACCTACAGGCCTGGGTCGAAGAACACAAAGTCTGACACCTTATCCAGGATGTTCAGCGGATCAGGGGAATCCATACCACCAGACACTATCCTCTCTCCACAGCATTTCCTGTTGACTCAAGAGGACTTACTGACCCAGATCAGACGGTCCTTGGCCAAAGCCACTACGCCTCCGGACCCTAGACTGATAATAAAGGATGGACTGTGGTGGTAATGTGACAAGATATTTGTCCCACAGGAGCTACGCCTCTCGGTACTGGAGCTTAACCATGACCACAAGCTGGCAGGACATTTTGGGGTCACAAGACTGCGGAGCTGCTATTGCTCTCCTTTTGGTGCCCCTCTGCAGGGAATATGTCGCCGCCTGTCCCATCTGCGTCTGAAATAAGACCAGCCGGGCTAAAGCTTGGGGTCTGTTGAAACCGCTGCCCATCCCAGAGTGCCCGTGGTCCCACATTTCGATGGACTTCATCGTAGAGTTACCTCCATCCGAAGGGTACACTTCCATCTTTGTAGTGGTTGACCGCCTCACTAAAATGGCGCATTTTATTCCCATGGAGGGGACCCCTACCGCAGCAGAAACTGCAGAAACCTTTATCAGGGAAATTGTTAGTCTGCACGGAATCCCTGTCAATATAGTCTCAGACCGCGGGGTGCAGTTCACGTCCCGGGTCTGGAAAGCCTTATGTACCACCTTAGGAATTGAATGAGTATTTTCTTCGGCATACCACCCCCAAACGAATGGTCAGACAGAAAGGACTAACCAGACCTTAGGGCAATATCTTAGTTGCTATTCTTCTTTTGCCCAAGATGACTGGATCTCACTGCTACCAATAGCTGAGTTTGCTCGGCAACCAAGCAATCTCCTTTTTGGGCGAACCTTGGCTATCACTCCACATTTATACCCAACTTAATTCCAGAAAGTGCAGTGTCAGCGGTGCAGAAGACAACAGAATTCCTTGAAAGGAACAATGAATTGCTACAGGAAACACTGTCCCGGGCACAGGAACACTAAAAGAGGGCCTTTGACAGGAGGAAATGTGGGGAACTGGTCTTACAACCTGGTGACCAAGTCTGGTTAGCCACAAAGAACCTGAGGCTGTCATGCCCGTCAAAGAAACTGGGTCCCAGATTCATCGGTCCATTCCCCGTGAAGAGGAAGATTAACAGGGTGGCATATGAGTTGGATCTGCCACCATCCCTTCGGGTCCACCCCGGGTTCCATGTTACTCTGCTGAAGCCCGTGACACAGGATCATTTCTGGGCCGTAGGGCGACCCCACCTGAGCCGATCCTTGTGGACGGTGAAGAGGAATTTGAGGTGGAAGCCATCCTCGATTGTAGGAAAAAGCAAGGAATGACTCAGTTCCTGATCAAGTGGAAGGGGTACGGACCAGAAGAGAGTTCATGGGAGCCTGAAGACCATATCCATGCTAAAGAGCTCATCAAACGATTCTGGAGAAGACACCCAAACTTAAGGGCCCGGCTGGGCATCCGGAGGCTGCCCCTTGGGGGGGGGGGGGGCAATGTTAGAAGAATATTGTGCTGAGGACGGTTTTTACAGTTGATTGTGGTTTCCTCTAGCCCATGAAGAGGCGGTCTGAGCAACTCTATTTAAACACCGTGCTTCCTGTGAGCAAGTGCTGTCCGTTCTACAGTGTTACTGTGTTCCTGAGCTACCCGTTCTGAGCTTCCTGATTACCTGTGACCCGGCCTGAACCCACATCTGCTTGAACTCTGCCCGCACTGACCCCCAGCTTGTCTACGACCATCCGATTGCCTGCTCCTTCAGTACCTCACCTGCCTGCCTGTTAGCGACTCTGCCTGCACCCAACCATCCAATTGCCTGCTCCTTCGGTACCGCTCTGACCGCAAGTTAACGACCCGGCCTGCGCCACTACTCTTCAGCCTAGCTGGACTACGGGACAACTTCATACCACCACCTGTGTCCCATCCAGCCCTCGTGCTCCCCTGTGCTCCAGCGCTCCCTGTCTACTCTACCAGGGGTTCTGGAACCAAGGCCGTAAGAGAGGTTGCCTACTACATAAGTCAGACTCTACCACCAGGTACGTGACAGGTGGCCTCTCTCCAAGTAGGAGATTTCCTGGCATCCATAGATATCAGGGATGCATACCTGCACATGCCAATTTTTCAGCCTCATCAAAGGCTTTTGCTCTTTGTCGTAGAGGAGCAGCACTTCAGTTTGTGGCTTTGCTCTTCGGGCTTGTAACCGCCCCCGAGTTTTCACAAAGGTTCTGGTGCCAGTGCTGGGTCTTCTAAGATCACAGGGGATCTTGATTTCAGGCTACTTAGACGATCATCTACTCAGGGATCAATCACTGCAGGTTTTGATAAGGAATGTTGCCTTGATAGTCCAATTCCTGGAACATCTCGGATGGATCATAAATTCTGGGAAGTCGGCCTTGAAACCAGTTCAGAGTCTGGAATACTTAGGCTTGGTTATGAACACAGTCCAAGCAAGGGTGTTCTTGCTTCCAAGAAGGATCAAGTTCGGCAAGTAAGCTGAAAGAGACGCCCATCTGTTCGACTCTGTATGAGTCTTCTGGGAAGGATGGTTTCCTCTTTCAAGGCAATTCCGTATGCCCAATTCCATTCTAGGGCGTTGCAGCAAAACATTCTGTCTGCATGGAACAAGAAGATGCAAGCTTTGGATTCTTGCATGATCATAACCCCAAAGGCTCGTGGACGTCTCACATGGTGGTTAATAGACCAGAATCTGGTGCAGGGAAGGTCTTTTCTTCCACTGTCATGGAAGGTAGTGACCATAGATGCCAGTCTCTTCGGCTGGGGCGCAGTCAAGGAAGGTTCCACAGTCCAGTCGAAATGGACTCTAAAGGAACAGGGATTGCCCATCAATGTTCTAGAGCTGCGGGCAATACGACTCACGCTGAATTGTTGGACAGCAGAGTTACAGGGGCACCCGGTAAGGGTACAAATCGACAATGCCACGGCTGTGGCAAATGTCAACCACCAGGGCAGCACCAAGAGCCGTCTGGCCCACATGGAGGTCAGTCATGTGCTGTCTGCGGAAAAACATTGGGTGGAAAAGCATGTGCCAGTGCTGTCTGCAGTCCACATTCCCAGGGTAGAGAACTGGAAGGCGACTATCTCAGCTGCCAACAGATACATCCAGGAGAATGGTCTCTGCACCCACAGGTGTTTATGCAGATTTGCCAGCAATGGGCACACCGGATGTAGATCTGTTGGCATCCAGGTTCAACTGCAAGATTCAACAGTTTGTATCCAGGGCAAGAGATCCCCTTGCGATCGGGATAGATGCACTGGCAGTTCCCTGGGCTCAGTTCTCCTTAATCTATGCAATCCGCCCCAATTCCTCTCCTGCCAAATCTTTTGCACAGAATCTGGGAGGAGATAACGTCTGTCATTCTGGTAGCTCTGGCCTGGACCAGGAGGACCTGGTATCTGGAGATAGTGAGATTAGCACTAGGCGAGCCGTGGACGCTTCCGCTCCGACCTATATTCCACCCGAATTTATGCTCGCTGAATTTGACGGCGTGGCTATTAAGACCAGGGACCAGGGTGCTAGGAGATCCTGGTATCTCAGGACCAGTGATATCTACAGGGTGGGCCATTTATATGGATACACCTTAATAAAATGGGAATGGTTGGTGATATTAACTTCCTGTTTGTGGTACATTAGTATATGTGAGGGGGGAAACTTTTCAAGATGGGTGGTGACCATGGTGGCCATTTTGAAGTCGGCCATTTTGAATCCAACTTTTGTTTTTTCAATAGGAAGAGGGTCATGTGACGCATCAAACTTATTGGGAATTTCACAAGAAAAACAATGGTGTGCTTGGTTTTAACGTAACTTTATTCTTTCATGAGTTATTTACAAGTTTCTGACTACTTATAAAATGTGTTCAATGTGCTGCCCATTGTGTTGGATTGTCAATGCAACCCTCTTCTCCCACTCTTCACACACTGATAGCAACACCGCAGGAGAAATGCTAGCACAGGCTTCCAGTATCCGTAGTTTCAGGTGCTGCACATCTCGTATCTTCACAGCATAGATAATTGCCTTCAGATGACCCCAAAGATAAAAGTCTAAGGGGGTCAGATTGTGCTGTGAAGATACGAGATGTGCAGCATTGACAATCCAACACAATGGGCATCACATTGAACACATTTTATAAGTGGTCAGGAACTTGTAAATAACTCATGAAAGAATAAAGTTACGTTGATGTGTCACATGACCCTCTTCCTATTGAAAAAACAAAAGTTGGATTCAAAATGGCCAACTTCAAAATGGCCACCATGGTCACCACCCATCTTGAAAAGTTTCCCCCCTCACATATACTAATGTGCCACAAACAGGAAGTTAATATCACCAACCATTCCCATTTTATTAAGGTGTATCCATATAAATGGCCCACCCTGTACATTGGTGAATGCCAGAAAGGCGGTCACCAGGACAATCTATCACAGGGTTTGGAAGGCCTACATTGCTTGGTGTGAGGCCAGAAGTTGGCATCCTTGCAAATACATGGTAGGGAGAATTTTTGCCTTTCTTCAGTCAGGCTTAGACAAGAAATTAGCCTCAACAACAATTAAAGGGCAAGTTTCGGCCTTATCAGTGTACTTTGAGAAGCCATTGGCTTCACATTCCCTGGTCCAAACTTTTCTTCATGGAGTGACTCATTTATTGCCTCCCGTTAAGTCACCTCTTTGCCCTTGGGATTTGAATTTGGATCTGTCAGTACAACAGGAGCAAACTTTTTACCTGATCAACAAGATTCCGTTAGTTCTTTTGACACGGAAGTTGCTTTTCTTTTTGCAATTACTTCGGCTAGAAGGGTCTCAGAACTGGCGACCCTTTCCTGTAAAGAGCTGTATTTGAGTTTGCATCATGATAAGGTGGTGCTACGTCCTCTTCCATCCTTTTTGCCTAAGGTAGTTTCTGATTTTCATCTAAATCAAGACATTGTTCTACCTTCTGTTTTCTCTCAGCCTGGCTCACCAAAAGAGAAGTAGTTGCACCTTTTGGATGTGGTGCAGGCAGGCAGAACCTATCTGGAAAGGTCTGCTAGCAGTAGAAGCTCTGATGCACTTTTTGTTTTGCCGGAAGGCCCCAAGAGGGGTCAAACAGCTTCTAAGGTGTCCATTTCACTTTAAATTTGCCAGTTAATTACTCAGGCCTATGGCCTGAAAGGTAAAGCTCCTTCCTTCGGAGTTAGAGCTCATTCTACCAGGGGTGTTGGAAACTCCTGGGCTTTTCGCCATCAGGCGTCAGTGGCGCAGATTTGCAAGGCCACTACTTGGTCTTCGGCACATACGTTCATAGATTTATCAGGTGGATGTTAGGGCAGCGGAGAACTTGGCATTTGGCTGTAGTGTCCTACAGGCTGCTGTATAAATCTGATGGTGTCTTCATACAGTGTGTCTCCCTCCCCTCAAGGCTATTGCTCTGGGACGTCCCAGGTAGTAATGTATATGGCTGCTCTGTGTCCCGTGATGAATGAGAAAGAAAATTGGATTTTTTCTTCATACTTACCTGTAAAATCCATTTCTTTGAGTACATCATGGGACACGGAGGTCCCTCCCCTCTCTTTTTGGGAGTTCATTGCTTGCTACAAAACTTCCTGTATGGGAGGGGTTATATAGAGGGGGACTTCCTGCTTTTTGTTATTCTACCAGTTTCCATTCACCTAAAGGTGGTGTATAACCCAGGTAGCAATGTATATGGCTGCTCTGTGTGATGTACTCAAAGAAATGGATTTTACAGGTATGTATGAAAAAAAAATCCAATTTTTTCTCAGAAAAACACAGACCGCTTTATTATATCAAAATTCCTAACATTGTTTTTAGATGCTGTTTTTGGTCATTTAGAACACTGGTTTTAGAAGTCATCTGAAAATGTAAAAAGTTGATAAGAACGAAACACACTAAAGTGGACTTAGAATGTAACATCCATACACATTTGCATATTGAAGACCCCTCCTTATAACAAAAAATGACCAAAAGTGAAAAAATTGTTATGTTAGAAATATTAAAGCATTGGGATTGAGCCAAATGGCCTGCTAGAAGCTCATATAAGACTTACAGTTGTATGCAAAAGTTTAGGAACCCCTGACAATTTCCATGATTGTCATTTATAAATATTTAGGTGTTTGGATCAGCAATGTCATTTTGATCTATGAAATAGCTGAAGGACACAGTAATATTTCAGCAGTGAAATGAGATTTATTGGCTTAACAGAAAATGTGCAATATGCATCAAAACTAAATTAGACAGGTGCATACATTTCGGCACCCCAACAGAAAAATCACATCAATATTTATTAGAGTTCAAAATGACACCTCATGGCAAATAACTCTCTGAGGATCTGAAAAAAAGAATTGTTGCTCTACATAAAGATAGCCTAGGCTATAAGAACATTGCCAAGACCCTGAAACTGAGCTGCAGCACAGTGGCCAAGACCATACAGCAGATTAACAGGACAGGTTCCACTCAGAACAGGCCTCACCGTGGTTGACCAAAGAAGTTGAATGCACATGCTCAACGTCATATCCAGAGGTTGTCTTTGGGCAATAGACGTATGAGTGCTGCCAGCACTGCTGCAGAGGTTGAAGTGGTGTGGGGTCAGCCTCTCGGTGCTCAGACCATACGCCACACACTGTATCAAATTGGTCTGCATGGCTGTCATCCCAGAAGGAAGCCTCTTCCAAAGATGATGCACAAGAAAGCCTGCAAACAGTTTGCTGAAGACAAGCAGATTAAGGACATGGATTACTGGAACCATGCCCTGTGGTCTGATGAGACCAAGATAAACGTATTTGGTTCAGATGGTGTCAAGCGTGTGTGGTGGCAACCAGGTCAGGAGTACAAAGACAAGTGTATCTTGCCCACAGTCAAGCATGTCATGGTCTGGGGCTGCATGAGTGCTACCGGCACTGGGGAGCTACAGTTCATTGAGGGAATCATGAATGCCAACATGTACTGTGACATACTGAAGCAGAGCACGATCCCCTCCCTTCAGAGACTGGGCCAAAGGCCAGTGTTCCAGCATGATAACGACCCTAAACACACCTCCAAGACAACCACTGCCTTGCTAAAGAAGCTGAGGAAACAGAAGGTGGAGGAGTGCAAGGTCTCTAACATCCACCAGCTCTGTGATGTCATCATGGAGGAGTGAAAGAGGACTCAAGTGGCAACCTGTGAAGCTCTGGTGAACTCCATGCCCAATAGGTTTATTGACATTTTGGGCCCAATTTGGACATTTTTGTACTCACTTTTGTTGCCAGCGGTTTAGACATTAATGGCTGTGTGTTTAATTATTTTTAGGGGACAGCAAATTTACACTGTTATACAAGCTATACGCTCACTACTTTACATTGTAGCCATGTGCCATTTCTTCAGTGTTATCACATGAAAAGATATAATAAAATATTTACAAAAATGTGAGGGGTGTATTCACTTTTGTGAGATGCTGTATGTATATATATATATATATATATATATAAAGATATACACTGTATGTGTATAAAGCCTGGGAATAACCAATTTTTAATACAACAAATGTACTTAATTAAAATTTTCATCCTTCACAATTATAACCTTTTGTATCACTTGACCCTCCCTTTTGGATTGTAAGCTCTAAGGAGCAGGGCCCTCGGATTCCTCCTGTACTGGATTGTATTGTAACTGTACTGTACTGTCTGCCCTCATGTTGTAAACATGCAAACTGTTGCCACTATATAAATCCTGCATAATAATAATAATAATAATTTTCCTATCAAGGGTAGATAAATCACTTTAAAATGTATAAAACTCTCACAATTGCCCACTAGGTGTCAGCAAATGAAATGTGAAAGTTGTAATTAATGTTAAAGCCGAATGCAGGCAAATATAAAAACATTATTTAGTATAGGTATGTGTTGATAAAAATATTACATTTATTTTAAAACTACTATAAAATGTTACAAAAACTAGTAGACAACTAGCATTGCATTTTTCAATAATACTGAATAAGTATTTTAATATATTATTAGATTCCTGTAATCTCACACTGGGAGAGGGAAAGTCAGCAGAGTGACTCAGAAGGGGCTCCCCTGCCTTGCACAGTGCAGAAGTGAACATGTTTAAAGGAGAGGAGAACATAAGGATACTGTCAATGATGTGCTGCTGCTCCTTCACTGCTCAGTCAGCAGGTTATGGTGGGGCTCCCCAACAGTGCTACTGACCCCATGAAACCTCCTCTCTAAAGTGCTTGACAGAAAATAACTTTCCTGAAATTGGATTGCTAATATAATGACAGGGTGGAACTGTGGATACACTCAAGGTACAACATGTTACGTCCTAACTACATTGAAAGATGGGTTGAGGGCAAAGGATATGAACTTTTAAGCACAGATACACACACAAGATAAAACATATTCAGTTTAATACAAAAAGTGATAAAAACAATCACGTCATAAAATAACACATATTACCCAAGGGGTATAATATATCTAATAGCACTATAACCACTGCAACCTAATCCTGGTAGGTATCACATGTCCATATGGAACGATATACAGTGCCTTAAAAAAGTTTTTATACCCCTTGAAATTTTCCACATTTTGACATGTTACAACCAAAAACATAAATGTATTTTATTGGGATTTTATGTGATAGGCCAACACAAAGTGGCACATAATTGTCATGAATCTGCAGTAACATTCATGTCTTGTCTGTCTGCTTACCTCTCTGCTTGTGTTCAGCTTAGAGACCATGCACCTCTGACCTGTGTGCTTAAGTAATCTTCAACCAGAAAGGCTCCACCCCAGCCCCTAACTAGGAACATTATATAACACCTTGCGGTGCAAGCCAGTGCTGCCGATCAATATTGTGTGTTAGGCTTCCTGTGTGTGTGGTTCCTGCTGTGTGTTCTTTGTCTGATTCTGTTTACCGACCTTGGCCTATGCTTGACTATTCCTGCCTGCTGATACCCTGACCTTGGCTTGTTAATGACTATTTCTGTCTGCTTGTTACCCCGACCTTGGCATGCTGCCCTGTTTGTCCCTGTCTGCACCTTGCCCTGACCCTTGGCTATCCTACTGACTATCCCTTGTTGTCCTGCACTGTTGCTTCCTCTTTATCCACCGGTAGCCAGCCGTGAGCGTGAGCTGGGAGACCCTGGGGGTCACGACCTGGAGTCAATAGCAGCCAAGTCCATCCTCACCATCAGAGGCTCTGGTGAAAACCTGCTGGCTCTTAGACTCCGCGCCCTGGGGAAACCTATGCTCTAGCTCCCTGTGTATCGGTGTCAGTGCTCCAGTGGACCTGCTTTCCTGCACCACCCAGAGTTCCATTCGCAGCAGTCAGCTAAGGGTCTACCACCTTAGTGGTGCGCCCCTAACCCCAGCCTTCAGATGACCTGACAATAATTGTGAAGTGGAAGGAAAATGATAAATGGTTTTCACATTTTTTTTTTACAAATAAATATCTCAAAAGTGTAACATGCATTTGTATTTAGCCCCCTTTACTCTGATATCCATAACTAAAATCTAATGAAACCAATTGCCTTCAGAAGTCACCTAATTAGTAAATGGAGTCCACCTGTGTGTAATTTAATCTCAGTATAAATACAGCTGTTCTGTGAAGCCCTCAGAGGTTTGTTAGAGAACCCTAGTGAACAAACAGCATTATGAAGGCCAAGGAACACACCAGACCGGTCAGGGATAAAGTCGTGGAGAAGTTTAAAGCAGGTTTAGGTTATAAAAAAATATCCCAAGCTTTGAACATCTCATGGAGCACTGTTTAATCCATCATCTGAAAATGGAAAGAGTATGGCACAATTGCAAACCTACCAAGACATGGGCGTCCACCTAAACTGACATGCTAGGCAAGGAGAGCGTTAATCAGAGAAGCAGCCAAGAGGCCCATGGTAACTCTGGAGAAGCTGCAGAGATCCACAGCTCAGGTAGGAGAATCTGTCCACAGGACAACTATTAGTCGTGCACTCCACAAATCTGGCCTTTATGGAACAGTGACAAGAAGAAAAGCCATTATTGAAAGAAAGCCATAAGAAGTCCCATTTGCAGTTAGCAAGAAGCCATGTGGGGAACACAGCAAACATGTGAAAGAAGGTGCTCTGGTCAGATGTGTGTGGCGGAAAACTAACACTGCACATCACCCTGAACACACTATCCCCACCGTGAAACACGGTGGTGGCAGTATCATATTGTGGGGATGCTTTTCTTCAGCAGGGACAGGAAAGCTGGTCAGAGTTCATGGAAGATGGATGGAGCCAAATACAGGGAAATCTTAGAAGAAAACCTGTTAGAGTCTGCAAAAGACTTGAGACTGCGGTGTAGGTTCACCTTCCAGCAGGGCAAGAACCCTAAACACAAAGCCAGAGCTACAATGGAATGGTTTAGATCAAAGCATATTCATGTGTTAGAATGGCTCAGTTGAAGTCCAGACCTAAATCAAAATGAGAATCTGTGGCAAAACTTGAAAATTGCTTTTCACAGATGCTCTCCATCCAATCTGACAGAGCTTGATCTTTTTTGCAAAGAAGAATGGGCAAAAATTTTACACTCTAGATGTGCAAAGCTGGTAGAGACATCCCCAAAAAGGCTGCAGCTGTAATCTCAGTGAAAGGTGGTTCTACAAAGTATTGATTCAGGGGGGCTGAATACAAATGCACGCCACACTTTTCAGATATTTATTTGTAAAAACATGTTGAAAATCATTTATCATTTTCCTTCCTCCTCACAATTATGTGCCACTTTGTGTTGGTCTATCACATAAATTCCCAATAAAATACATTTACTTTTTTGGCTGTAACATGACAAAATGTAGAAAATTTCAAGGGGTATGTATACTTTTTCAAGGTATTGTATAGTATCCAGTCAGGCTTGGTGTAAGTGGATATGATGTATATTTGCTCTTCAGCGCCTCCTCAGGAGCTTAGGCTAGTGCTCTAAATCAGGGGTCTCCAAAGTACGGCCCACATCTGGCCCGCTACTAGAGTCCTCAGACTCACTGCAGGGACGGTCTCTCTGTTGAAGCTTTGCCGGGTTGCAGAACCTGCGATGCATACTCACCCCCACCCCGGCAATGTGCAGAGCAGGTCCCGCAATCACTCCTGGCGCCTCCATGTGTTGCTTGCTAGGACCGCAGGCATATTCAGTGTAGACTAGCTGCTCCTCCTGGCTCTGTGCCACTGTTAACATTGGTGTCCTTTAGCGCTGTAATTTTGCATACAGTGTGCATGTGTAACAGCAGGACGGGAGCTGGTTCATGCAGAAGGTCTGTTTTCTGTCTCACCGTACAGCAGAGAGACTGATGGGGAGGAAAGAATTTGCGGGGTGGGGAGTGATTGCCTTTGCCTCCGATGGGGGCACAAGTAAGATGGGGTGGATGGCGAATGAACACGGGGGTAGCCTCCGTTTCCGTTAGTGAGGGGTGGGGCGTTTAAGAAAGGAGGGGTAGTCAGAGAGACGACATGCCACTCT
>BLSH010177566.1:230838-276277 GCA_018402905.1 Glandirana rugosa | reverse complement strand
GGGAGGGGTGATGGCTCTGATGAGGGCACAGGTGTTGGGGAGGGGGGTGATGGCTCTGATTGGGGCACAGTTGTGGGGGAGGGGGTGATGGCTCTGATGGAGGCACAGTTGTGGGGGAGGGGTGTGATGGCTCTGATCATGGAACAATTGTGGGGGAGGGGGCTGCTGGCTCTGATGGGGCCACAGTTGTGGGGGAGGGGGTGGTGGCTCTGAGGGGGACACAGTTATGGGGGAGGGGGTGATGGCTCTGATGGGTCCACAGTTATGTGTGTGAGGTGATGGCTGGGATGGGGACACAGTTGTGGAGCTGTGTGATGGCTGTAGGGTGACACAAATGTGTGTATGTGGGGGGGCTCTGATGGGGACACAAATGTGCGGGGAGATTCTAATGGGGACACCAACTTGTGGAGAGACTTTGATGGGTGATGGGGACACAAACATTTTAGGGAGGGTATGATGGGGACACCAATTTGCAGACAAACCATAATAAGTAATGATGACACAAATTTGCAGGGAGACTCTGATGGTACACAGATTTAAGGCCCTAATGCACACTAATAGTTTAACCCGCTGCATGAGGCTCCTGCATTTAGGTATGGGCAGAGCATACAGGTGCTGGCAGCCTGGCAAATTTTATTCTATTCCACTGCTGTGGATTTATGTATAAATGAATTTTTTTTTGGCCCTTCAGTATGTGTAAAATATACAATGTGGCCCTCGAAGTGAAAAGTTTGGAGACCCCTGCTTTAGATAAACAAAACATATAATTAAGAAATAGTTATAATAGCAAGTATTGCCAGATAGTATTAAAGTTAAACATCGTATAATCAAACAAACAAATAAATATTACAATATTGGTTGTGGCGCCTTCTGTTTTATGTACGTCCCCATAGCTGTGGTCTGCTCCAGGGGCATGTGGGTGTGGCGTACTGGTGACTGAGACCATCCGGATATTTATTTGTTTGATTATGCCATGTTTGACTTTAATACTTTCTGGCAATAATTGTGATTATTACTATTTCTGAATTATATGTTTTGTTTATCTAGAACACTAGCCTAAGCTCCAGAGGAAGCTCTGAAGCGTGGAACAAGTAGGGCAACTGAGCAACTATACATCATATCCACTTACACCAAGCCTGACTGGATACTATATATCGTTTTATATGGACATGTGATGCCTATCAGGACTAGGTGGCGGTGGTTATAGTGGTATTAGATACAATATATTATACCGCTTGGGAAATATGCGTTTGATGTGTTACTTTATGACATATGATTGTTTATATTACTCTTTGTAATAAACTGAATATGTTTTATCTTGTGCATCTGTGCCTAAAAAGTCCATTTCCTTATCCAATCTTTCAGTGACAACTCTCCTGCCTCCTCCACGGACAATGCAGGTTTAATAGCCCTGCATTGTATGTGATGATGCTAAAGGACTACTCACAGCCTGAAATGCTGGAGGTAAAAGAGGACATTGCCACAAACTGCCAGAGTGAGGGTAATGCATGTCATTCGGCCTTCTCATCTCCTCCTAAACATAAGCAGCACTTGATCCATTGCAGTAAACAGGGGCCCCATTGTAATATTTTTTCCTCCAATACAGAGTTTAAGAGCCCAGTGAGGTTTTAACTGCAGAACATGAAAGTGAAATCTAAGACCTGGCTATGCTGTCTGTCTAGGTGCCGGTTTACATACAGCACATATATGTATTTCAACTATGTGTTTACCTATTAGCAAGGAATTTTTCTTTAGTTACTACATCATCCTTAAGCTGGCCATAGACAGTTTGAATCTTGGTCGGTTCAGCAGGAACGGGCTGAGACTCGAACCATGTATGGGCCAGCTGAATGTACCCAACTTGATCAATTTATCAACTTGGGTACAACCAGCCTATCAGATTTTACATGTGATTATTACTAGAAGCTGTTTATAATCACTAGCAATAGTCACCATGTCTCTCAGTGGGGATGGCTTCCCCTGCCCCCTGCCAGAAGAAAAGAATGGTTCTACAGGAGGGATTCCCCCATCAACGCTGACTGTGTTGCAGGAAAGAAAACCGCTCTGTCTATGGCTGGCCTTACTACAAGGATGGTAATGGTAATTTGTGGTGGCAGCAATTCTTATAATGCTCTTTATTCATTTAAAACCAACCGTAAATGGAGCAATTCCCCCATCAACACAGCCAGTGTTGATGTTGAAATCACTCCTGTGAAGCCATTGCGTTCTCCCTGCATGCAGGGTGGGGGGGGGGCAGGGGAAAATGCCCCCACTGGGAGACACAGTGACTATTGGTACCAGCTATAACAGCCGCTAGTAATAATCGTATGAAAAATTTGACAGGTTGGTTGTATCAAACTTGATCAATCAATCAACTTGGGTACATTCAGCCTGCCCAAACATGGTTCGAATCTTGCCCGGTTCCTGCTGAACCAGCGGACATTCAAACCGTCTATGGCTGGCTTAAGTAGATAACCTAAGTGACAGTGTCTGTATTTCTTTCATTATTGCATATGCGTAGATATGATGAGATGGAAGGGTTAAAGTTATTTGGATATTTCCTGTCTGGGTGCTTATCGTTGAACTCTTCTAATGACAATCAGCCATTAATGTGATTTTTCTCCTGAGAGGTGCTTATTCCAAGAGCAAGGCACATAAAAATAATTAAACAAAACCATACAAAGAACTAGAGGGGCTTAAGAGGGATGTGAAAAAAGGAAATCGTTTACATCAAAAGTAAATCTTGGCTGTAGTTCTAACTAATGAGCAAGCACTGAAAAGAGTCTAATTACCTCTATGGTAAACACATCATGCCCGGCACACTTCAGGCTGCTCTATGACAATGTCATATTGAAAAGGATATGGACAGTGACCAGGCTTGGTTTCATGGTCAAGCTAACATTAATTAAGAGCCCCATGAAAAAAGTTTTATAAACATAATTTTAGGTGTGTTCATTCTGACTGAGAACCAGAGCAGCCAACGTGCAATCGCATTTCAACTTCTGCCAACTCTAAGCTTAAAAAAGGTGAAATCGAACTTGTTACTCAATTTTCACACCACCAATGCCATTTGCATTGGCATACTAAATATAGTTATCTGTACATTTTATAAAGAAATGCTTGCAACAGAAGCTCAGTAAAGTCACTGATTGCAAGCTCAATAGTTCAAAAGCTTGGTTTGGCATCCCCAAGTTTATTTATGGATCAAAGATGGAAATGCGGTTTCTAAATGACAAACTCTCCCTTCACCTGTCAAAATGAGACAGTGCTACAACCATTTAACATTTTTATGCATATCTCAGCCTTTAATTAATATGTGATTGTAACTCCTTAACATACTGTAAGAGGGGCATGGTTGGCCTACTGGGTTGAATGAAAAAAAACTTCCTGTGTGTACCCAGATTAAAAACATTGCATCTTATCTAAAGGTTGAGTTAATTTAATCAGCTTTTTAGTCAAAGCATTACCTGAGTGCCTGAATGATGCACATTTTCTTGAGAAGATGCTCGACTCCTGCGTCTTGGGGGAGCTTTGGGAGCAGCGCCCCTCTCTTCATCCGAAGTGTCCATATCCCCAGAGTACTGTGATCCCTTGGGTACAAGGGAAGGGCTGCCTTTAGGGAGATAGCGGGTGCGAGTTAGTTGGGGATCAGGGAAGGGACAATTTACTTGGGATTCTGTTAAAGAAGGTAGGTCTGGAAAAATGGGGTGGGAAGGGGAAGAGGTTGAAAATAATGCATTATTTATAGCAGTTATACAAGAAAATATCTGTTGATAAGGGGTCTATCTTTCAAGGGATAAGGGATGTAGAACGATGCTCTACAGCTTTTGCTCACAAATAAGAGAATATATATCCACATAAACATCAAACAAAGCATTCCAAGTGCATATTAGCTTTTACACCCATAGACTCTATGGTCAAGAGTTTGACTCGCAGCAGATAATTACCAAAAATATGAAGTGTTTACCGTAAAACTGGACTATAGAAAACTTTTTTCCTAAAGCAGATGTAAAACTTAAAGGGTAAGTTCACCTATATAGAAAATCTGTAAGGTGAACTTACACTGGACTCCCTCCCCGTCTCCCCCGGTCCCGCTGTACCTGAGGCTGGCGATGACCCTCTAGTAGACATCGAATCGCCGTTTCACCAGTGCGGGGATTTGACATCCCAGTGGCTTAATCTCCTAAATGTACCTCGTAAAGGTACTTATAGAAGGCATGCTGTTTGTCAGAGGCGTAACTAGAACCTTTAGGGCCCCGGTGCAAGAAATTATGAAGGGTTCCATGACCCTTGGCCAGGGCCCTTCCCTCTGATCCTGAGGCCCTTTACTCCTATCGCGGGTCCCTTTATTACGGTACCGCAGCGGGCCCTTTCACAAGTTCTGCAGCAGGCCCCCTTTCTGCCATCTTCGGGCCTTCCCATGGTAGTGAAATGCCAGGGCCCGGTCACAATTGCAACCTTTGCAATCCTTGTTCTCTCACAGGTGTCAGTAGTTTTTAATTTTTATTTTAATTTTATTATTTTTTTACCATTTCATTTTATCTAATTTACAATTTTACTTTTACAATTTTTTTTAGTAGCTTTAGGGGGCTTTGATGAGATATCAGGGGTCTAAACAAACCTCAGCTCTCATTCTCCATCTGTGTAGCTTCAGCTGCACAGAATGAATGGACAGGAATAGCTGTGCACCGAGCCTCCCATTCATTCAGAAACTGAATCATAGTAAAGCAGTTTACTATGCTTCAGTTATGAATGAACCATTTGGTACCAATCACTGACTCTGTTAAAAGGAAGGAGCCGGTAAATGACCCATTTACCGACCCGTTTCCATCTCTCCATCATGAAACATCTTCTACAGCAGCTGGCAGGAGAGAGGAGAGGGGGACAGCAGCTCTGTGGAGGGGACCAGGGAAGCGCACAGGCACCCTGAGAACAGCAGAAGACAAGTAAACTGGATAGATGAAAATCGAGGAGATTGGGTCCTCTAAATGCAACCCCCACCTTCCCTCCTTTTCAGGTGTACAAGGGATGCACACGGGCCCCCTGGACCATGGGGCTCTGTTGCAATTGCAACCCCTATTGTTACACCCCTGTGCATTGTATATCATAAACAAACAAATATTTGTTTTCGCATTAAAGCTTCCGCATTCTGTTTTCTTCAGATGTGTAAAGACACCACAAGTCAGGACATTGCCATTCAGTATGCAGCAATAGATCACTACTATTGTGATGCATTGCAGACTGATTACAGCTAGCAATGGGTCACTAATATAATATTCCCGCAACAATGATGTTAGATGATCTGGATGACATTTGCATTCACTGTGCATGCATTAAATGCTCACGTAAGTCAGTTCAATGTGATTCCAATTTTTAGTGATGGTAAACCTTTGAAAAAGTCACCTTCATGCTAGCTTGTGCCCTTGTCAACCCAACTTACTCTCAATTTACACTAATCATTTTTTTCTGTCCTGTGTGCATCGCAATGTGGCGTTGAAAGAGGAATAAAGCTCTCCTAAGATAAAATGCATAAGTTCCTCTACCCCTACCATTCCTGTACACATTACATAAAAATTGCAAATTGCATGAACATGCTATATTCTTTTTTTTACTATCTAGCCCCCAATAAAAAACAAAGCAATAAAGATGTACAGTATCTCACAAAAGTGAGTACACCCCTCACATTTTTGTAAATATTTTATTACAGTATATCTTTTCATGGGACAACACTGAAGAAATGACACTTTGCTACAATGTAAAGTAGTGAGTGTACAGCTTGTATAACAGTGAAAATCTACTGTCCCCTCAAAATAATTCAACACACAGCCATTAATGTCTACACCACTGGCAACAAAAATGAGTACTCTCCAAATTGTGCCCAAAGTGTCAATATTTTGTGTGGTCACCATTATTTTCCAGCACTGCTTTAACTTTCTTGGGCATGGAGTTCACCAGAGCTTCACAGGTTGTCACTGGAGTCCTCTTCCACTCCTCCATGACAACATCACAGAGCTGGTGGATGTTAGAGACCTTGTGCTCCTCCACCTTCCCGTTGAGGATGCTCCACAGATGCTCAATAGGATTTAGGTCTGGAGGCATGCTTGGCTAGTCCTTCGCCTTTACCCTCAGCTTCTTTAGCAAGGCAGTGGTCATCTTGGAGGTGTGTTTGGGGTCATTATCATGTTGGAATATTGCCCTGTGGCCTAGTCTCTGAAGGGAGGGGCTCATGTTCTGCTTCAGTATGTCACAGTACATGTTGGCATTCATGGTTCCCTCAATGAACTATAGCTCCCCAGTGCCGGCAGCACTCATGCAGCCCTAGACCATGACACTCCCACCACCATGCTTGACTGTAGGCAATGCACACTTGTCTTTGTACTTCTCACCTGGTTGCCACCACACACGCTTAACACCATCTGGACCAAATAAGTTTATCTTGGTCTCATCAGACCACAGGACATGGTTCCAGTAATCCATGTCCTTAGTCTGCTTGTCTTCAGCAAAGTGTGTGTGGACTTTCTTGTGCATCATCTTTAGAAGAGGCTTCCTCCTGGGACGACAGCCATGCAGACCAATTTGATGCAGTGTGCGGTGTATGGTCTGAGCACTGACAGGCTGACCCCACACCCTTTCAACCTCTGCAGCAATGCTGTCAGCACTCATATGTCTATTTCCCAAAGACAACCTCTGGATATGACACTGAGCACATGCACTTCTTTGGTCGACCATGGCGAGGCCTGTTCTGAGTGGAACTTGTCCTGTTAAACTGTTGTATGGTCTTGGCCACCTTGCTGCAGCTCAGTTTCAGGGTCTTGGTAATCTTCTTATAGCCTAGGCCATCTTTATGTAGAGCAAAAATTATTTTTTTAAGATCCTCAGAGAGTTCTTTGCCATGAGGTGCCACGTTGAACTTCCAGCGACCAGTATGAGAGAGTGAGAGTGATAACAACCAAATTTAACACACCTGATCCCCATTCACACTTGAGACCTTGTAACACTAAGTCGCATGATATTGGGAAGGGAAAATGGCTAATTGGGCCCAATTTGGCCATTTTCCCTTAGGGGTGTACTCACTTTTGTTGACAGCGGTTTAGACATTAATGGTTGTGTGTTGAGTTATTTTGAGGGGACAGAAAATGTACACTGTTATACAAGCTGTACACTCACTACTTTACTACTTGTAGCAAAGTGTCATTTCTTCAGTGTTGTCACATGAAAGGTATAATAAAATATTTACAAAAATGTGAGGGGGTACTCAATTTTGTGAGTTACTGTATGTATAGATATTGTGTTACCAAATTACAGCTTTTCTTTCTAGAAAAAAAAAAAACATGTATAATACAGTAGAGTACACTGCAATTTGCTAAAAGGTATAATGTGCAGAACTGAGACATCGCCAAAACAAAATAAAACTCTCTAGGACTCAAGGAGGCTTAAGCAGAAAAAGTCCCGGGGAATGGAAGGGTTGAGGTAGGTTGCAAAGCATATGTTATGGAAGAGTTAAATTTTTTTTGAAAATTAATGTGCTGTATGTGTCTATTTTACACACGATCAGAATATCGTACAAAAGATACAGCTTTCAACGCATCGTACGGTAATATGATCGTTAGTACACAGCTTTCATCTGAAAATTTCCAAAGGGACACACAAAAATTATTTTCTTGTTTAATCCGTACAGTTTTCGTCTGAAAATACAAAGAAATACATTACATCACGTTTGAATTTTTATTCTGTCGTAATAGAATTTTCATACTTTAGTAACCTATTCGTTTTCAATATGGAGACTAGCCCGCAAAAAAAAAACAAAAAAAAAAACGGACGGTCAGTCTCATCATGTGTACAAGGCTTAAGACTCTCACTTGTGGCACAATAATTAAAGCATACAGTGTACAAGGACTACCTATTTACACATATTTTTTATGGGAGTTCATGCTTGAGGTGATTGCATTCGTATTCGTGTACTTGCTATTCCCAATACTATTTTTATTTGCAGTAAGATATTTCCTCATTTTCAATCAGGTCAGCATGTTGACATGAGATACCCTGAAGTTCTGGATTGGCTTTCAGGTTCATGGGAGGTCATAATTCTCCATTCATTTATTGAACAGCACAGGATAAAGCGATATTCTTTTTAAATTAAGAAATACATTTTCTACAGTTTAGTTGTTCAGTGAATTCTTCATATTTTTGGTAGGAGAACAGACATCTTTTCAAAAATACACAGCAAGCTAATTGCTCCAAGCATGATACATAGCTAATTTTGAAGGATGGGTAAACAATAGTATATTCTTGATACAGAACTCATTTTGAAGGATGGGTAAACAATAGTATATTCTTGAATGACTAAAAAAAAAAAACATTTCTCCTGACATATTTTCTTATAGACCAGAGCAATACTATACTAATACATTTATCAGCAGTAACATGCTTAAATGATTATCATCCAGTTGCCCTAACCCCTAACATCATGAAATGTTTTGAGAGCCTTGTATTATTACATCTTAAAGCAGAGTTCCACTCAAAAGTGGAACTTCCACTTTAAGACCTCCCCCCAGCTCCTGATGGAGTTTTTGGGGAGGAGGGGGGGGCGATGCGGATACCTGATTTATACGGCCACTTCTGTTCCGGACGCCTTAGGCGATCGGAAGTGGAAGGTCTCCTTCCCCCTCCCTCCCGAAGTCTTCTGGGACACAGGACAGGTCCTAGAAGACTTCGGGGACCAATCACGAAGCGCAGCGCCGTTTGTGCATGCGCAGTGCCCACATTATCAATGCCGGCGCCGCGGAGGGGAGGGGGAGAGATCCGAGGCCCGTGCCGGCCGCATCGCTGGACCGGGAGACAGATAAGTGTCTGTTTATTAAAAGTCAGTAGCTACACTTTTTGTAGCTGCTGACTTTAATAAACGTAAAAAACAGGGGAACTCCGCTTTAAGGCAAGCATTCCTGTTGATCTGGATAAGTATCAGTTTGCCTATCGTGTAAACAGATCCACAGATGTTGCAATTTCTTTTACGTTGTATACTGCCTTGACACATCTTGAGCACTCAAACTCAAATGTTAGGATGCTATTCATTGATTTTAGTGAAATTAGTGAAAAAGTTAAATGCTTTGGGCCTATATTAATTGCTGTGCTCATGGATCATGGATTTCCTAACAAACAGGCCACAGATCGTGAGAATAGGAGATGAGATGTCTAATACTATTATTTTGAATAGAGGGGTACCACAGGGATGTGGCTTGAGTTTGGCCCTGTTTACGCTGTTTAAAGTGGTTGTAAACCCCGCACAACCCTTTTGCCTACAGGTAAGCCTACAATAAGGCTTACCTGTAGGTAGCGTGAATATCTCCTAAACTTGCACAGTTTAGGAGATATTCACTGTATCCGCATGTGCAGATGTCATCAGCACATGTGCACTGAAGAAACAGCCCGGGGGTGTCGTTTCTTCAGGACTCGCGCCATGACCGGCGGCTCCTGCACGCATTCGCAGGATTGTTGTCATCGCAGCTCTGGCCAATCACAGCGCTGGAGCCAGTGAACCCGGAAATAACTCCAGGAGATATTACACTGGTCACAACGGTGTGTGGGCACTGCTGAAACAGCTTCAATCTAACGAAAGTATTTCATAATGAGCTAGTATGCGATGCATACTAGCTCATTATGCCTTTGTCTTGCAGGTTTTTTTTTTGTTTTGCTTTTTTTCAGAGTTTTTCCCTAGGGTTGCATTGTCCATAACCCAACCAGGTACAGATGAATTTTATTAAAAACATTTTATATTTTGTTATATTTAAACAGATATGTGGGCATGTGCTAGGAGAAAGTATGTATGTGTGGTTGTGTTGAGAAATGTTTTATTGCTGATTATCCTGATCAATTTTGTTGTATGTATACAACGACAATAAAGTATATTTTTACTTTACTGGCTCTAAAATCTGCAATGGTCGCCTAGGTCTTTTAAAATAGGAATTAAAGCCTGGTGGAAACATATAATTAGCACTAAAAATATACTACAGTCCTTTGTCATATTTCATCTATTTTTCATATTGCTAAATAATTATAGCAGAACAGTTTCACAAATATTTTATTTAAAGTCTAGGGATGCTATTTGACTTACTGGACCTCCGAATGTTGTCAAGACTACGGCGTCGGGAGTTGACTGTCACACGAACTTCAGTATTAAACTCTTGCTCAGGATTGGCCATAGTTTGTCCCTGATCCTGAAGTAGCTGGTGGAACACAGAAGCCAGCTCTGCCTCTGCAATGAGAGACTCTTTCCGAGCCACGTCTTTACCAGAGCTGGTAAACTCAGAAAATGACTGTATAATACAGAATAGATAAATATAGTGACTTCCAAAAAGTAAGACTCTGATTACAGTGTATGTATTGTATATATTCAACCAACCAAGAGAATAAAGTCTACTGACCACCATAATAATCATAATGAGAAATAGAGAAGTTAATCAGTGACAGACCCAAAGCACAGAAATACCTGGAAGACATCTTGATCTAGAGAAGGAGACAACTGCACTGACTGTCTGCGAGACTGGGCTGAATACTCAGAGTCATTTTCAAAGTCATACGGGTGGACAGAGAGCAGGCGCTTGGTCTTGCGCATCTTAAGGAAATAAAAGCGTTAGAAAGTGAAATAATTGGAGGATGAGAGAAAACATTTTGGATACTGTCAAAAAGATGCAGAGGTGCATTTCTTTAAGCATACTTTCAGCCAAGAATACACAACAGTTTGGAGTGAAATAGGGGAGCCTACACAATATTTTTCAGTTTTAGGCTAGGTTCACACTACGGCGGCTGCGATTTGATCCAATTTTTGGTGCAATTATGTAGTGCAACTTGGTTGTGTGTTTGAAATTATTTTAATAAATTTTTGATGCGATTTTCATGCCTCTGTTTTTTTGGTTTTGGCCGAAGATAAGCCTATCTGCTGTGACATAAATTAAAGGCTTACCCTTCTTTTTTTACTTGTTTGTCTATATTTTGTGGTGGTTAGGCAGTTACCGTATGTCCTCTCATTACAGCTGTTACAGCTACTTCTGCAGTGTTGATTGAAGAAGAGGAGCAGGAGGAGAGGAGGAAGTACTCGATCCATCCAGTCATTGCAAATAGTGAAAATGAGAGCAACAGGAGGTAGTTAGAGGCTGCAGAGGGGTCCGGTCTTACCCGGCTGTGATGTGGAGAGGCGCGCACCACCGCCTAGACCAAGATGAGTGCCTTACATTTAAAAATGGTGCCGTCCAGCACCATTACATCACTGCGCATGCATCCGCCTGCCCCAAAATGGCCTAGTGTGTACAGGCTTTCCTGAGCCCGGCTAGCTTCGGAACGGTGCCTGCACAGTTGACATGTCGGCCCGCAGCCATATTTTTTACAGGCGCCGCTCCCCATAATAGGCATTTACGGGCTGCTTTAAAATAGGCTGAAATTTATGGGCTGCCCTGTGCCTACAGCCAGGCGGTCACAGCCACAGCTCAAAGTGGCCCCAGGACAGGTGGCCTTTTAGGAAACTTCCCTTTTCTGGTGTCTGGGAGGAGGAGAGCAGATGGGGTTAAAAAGCATTGAAATTGCATCAAGAATACATCACAAACACATCAAACCAAACCGTGTGTGGATGCATTTTTGCATTATAGTCTATGGGGCCAAAATCATGCTGAAATCTCACCAAAGTGGTATAGGACCCTTTTCCAAAATTGCACCATGCTGTGCTGCCTTGATGTGAATGGGCACTATCAGAAACAATGTGATTTCCATTGTGACTCAGGTCACATCTAAAATTGCAAATTGCGCGAGGATGAACCAGGCCGTAGTGTTCTCTGCTCTGAAGACTGATAGCTGTTGTAAGTTGTATAAATATATTTTTTTTCCAAATTTTCAAAATGGCAGTTCATCATAGCTCACTAACTACTAGATAAGATTAGGGTCTCTTTCTGCCATTTCTGTTTTTTCCTTGTTTTGGTGGCTTTTATATACCAGAGATATAAATGATTGTCATTAAAACATGTTCTACCAAAGGCCAGTGCTTACAGTGGCAAGACAACACATTTTTGTTTTAAATGGAAACCTTTCACTTAAAATGTATACAATTTAAACTCAGAATGACCAATACAAATATCTGGAATTTCATCAATGGTCCTAACGTTTAAATATACCCCACTTCAATGATTGATAGAAAGGCAGTGTGGCTGGTATAGTCTTAATGCTCCTCTATATCTCATGGTGTGCTCCATGTGAGCTAAAAGGCCCATACAGTAAAGTTACCAATGCATCTTTTTTGTAACTCCATTAATAATATTAATTTTATATGAATTGCAAATCAGTGTTTGATCATGGATAAGTTATCGGTCAATATTGTGAGCTGACACAAGCCAATATAAATGAATGCTCTTGTTGTGTAATTACCATACTGTAGCGCTGAGCTTCTGCACTGTCCACTATGTCCTCATCATCATCGGCAAACATCCCGGCCCTTGCCTGGCGCAGGTATTCTCCTAACAGGAAGCAGAACAGCAAAATGTCAGCAGTAAAGGTGCTAACAAAACTGTCAATTCACATGTCCCTATGCTCTGTGCCATATCTTATGTATGTATGAATGTACTGAATCTATCTATCTATCTATCTATCTATCTATCTATCTATCTATCTATCTATCTATCTATCTATCTATCTATCTATCACACTAGCATTGCCACCTTTGTTGCATATGTGAGAGCTATTAGTAATGTTACAGTAACATTAGCAACATTACTGGTGGCTCTCATAGCTATATGTACCACCTACTTGAACTACAGCAGATAAGCCCATTTGTTGGGTGAAATGGTTGGCGAGGGAGGACCCAGGCAGTGTTTTGTTCACAAGCACCTGAGTCAATAAAGTATTTGGATGAAGCCCAGGACAAGCAGAATGTGGCTGCTTACTTTCAAGTGTACATACTGCTGCTATTAACACTTTTATCTATGCATAGCATCTCCTCTTGGGTCTCTCATTTGGATCCCCCTTATTTATACTTCTTCTGCTCATGTACAGGCCTCAGGCTTCAGGCCTAATAACTTAGCTGCTCCACTCCACTCGCCAAATATTTATACTCTCTGGACATAAACCTCCTACTGGTTGGCTAGGGGAAGTATGAATATTCATAAATAATTTTTACTGTAGTTTCTCATACTAATACCATAAGTACCAAAGACACTTACTGGCATAAGGGAGAAACCACAGCTCCCCTGAATTTAAGGGACATCCCAAATGAACAAATAAACTATAAATCAGCTAGGTTGTCTCCCACTAAGGAGAACTAACTTTGACTAGTAGCCCCTGTTTAGGACAGGGTGGCTATACTTCCACAAGCTCTGTTGTCTAGTAAAGGCACTTGTCTCTATGTTTTTGCCCATGGAGTCCACAAGAGTGAACATTTCTGGTCCTTGGTGTTAATGACCATGCTCTTTGACGTGTCAGGTACCTGTCACTGGAGTCAATATTTTTCGTAAGCATCATATATTCTTGTTGCTGTTTATTTATTTTTTTTTGGTGGATGAACTACGATTTATCAGGACATCTTCCTGTGTGATACTAATACATTGCAGTGGACAGCAGTGGGTATCATTAGACAGGTATCCTGGTGTCTGTAGAGGAATACTCACTGTTAATGTCAGGTAGGCTGTAAACTCTGTCCTGGAGACCTAGAAAGATATATTTATATATAGACTTACATTGTTGAAATGTCAAGAATAAGAAAAATTATTTTAAGTACTTCAGTAGCAAAAGTGCTAAAACTGTTTACTATTACTCCAGAGTTTTTTTTTTTTTACAAAAAAATTACTACACAGTTTAATACTGTTTTTTTTTTTTTTTGTAAACCGGAAAATACATTACAATACATAATAAAAAGAAACTGCATAGGCTTATAAGTATTTATACAAACAAAGTGAATGTTGATAAATGTGCAGCATATATTCTTATTTCAAGAGGAACAATCAGCACTTCGGATTATATTGAAACCAGCACCAGAGCAATAGATTAAGAGATACTCACCAGATCTCTACAACTTTACATAGAAACACATGTTGTAGGAGGCCATCTTGGTCGACCCCCCCTGTATACACACTCTGTCCTACTACATGACTCCAGTCAAGGCGGCTTGTTGGTTTTTCCAAGATCCAGGGAGTAAAAGTACATATATTATTCTACTCTTAGAGTTCTTATGTGCCTGAGATCAATATACTGCTTTAAACATAGTTGTGCCCTGTATTACAAGACAGCGCTACAGAACCCCATAGGAAGTTAAGTTTGCATCTGGGATGGGTGGACAAGCAAATAAGGGGAACAAAAATGTAAGGACACTTTATTTAAAAGTGCACTTCTCCTTTTAGGGATATGTGACAAGTGGACGGATTGAGGATACTGGAGATTTAAACAAGATGGGCTCTTACATTTACATTGTTTGTACAGTGTTCGGGGGGGGGGGGGTCATAAAAAATATGGCTTACAAATATAAATAATGTTTCCCCTTTCTTTCATCTCTTCCCTCCCCTCAAAGATAATTTTGTGCAACTGTCAGCTTTTATTACATATATACATATAGTATATTATATACAACCCTATATACAAGTTGAGCTTTTCTGAAATATCTTGTTTCAATCTGGATGGACCAAGATATTATATGGTTTTATGAATCTTAGGACCTTGCAACTTATCTAGAGATGGTGGTTGAGAAAATTGTATTCACCTTTTTAACCAGGACATTAGCTGAGAGTCTGAATGATGTACAATTTCTTGAGAAGATGTGCAACTCCTGCGTTTGATAAATGCTTTTTCCTTTATGCAGGGTATTGTAAGCCACATTCCAGTACTGTTAACTTATTTACAACATACATATTTTGCCTAAATTTTAATCTGAGGTCCCTTCATCCCATTTCCCCATCACTCACCATGATTCTGTAAGCCAGTGATTTTGGTTATCAAAGAGCTACAGTATGCTATGTTAATTCACATTACAGGTGTGAGCACCTTCCTCAGGGAAGCTTCTAAAGAGTTGAGGTTCTGGCTTGTCAAACAGATAGCTGCCTTAGGCATAAGGAAAATGCAGGTACTGTGTGACAGACTCAATCAGGACAGGGGCTTTTGGAGAGGATTGCAGGATGGCCTCTTGCCCACTTACTATGGGCCCTGGCTTTCAAGGGAACACTACTCTTTGGGAGGAGTGTGCCTGGGGGACCCTTGGAGTGGGCTTCAGATTCAAGTCCATGTTTCCCCAAAACACACAGACTCTGGGAACTGAAGGACCCATATACATATTTGGAGGTCTCTATGCCCAAACCAGCAATGACTGCTTCAGACTGTGAGACTCAGAGCAGATGTTAATATAATCAGCTCAAGCAATCTGATGCTGGGGGTTTCCTGCTATAGTCTATTTATTTAGGTGTCATGTGTTTATTAAGTGTGTCTCTCCCATTGTGTACCTCCTATGTGTGCAATCCCATTGTTAATTGAGTTAATTGAGTCACCTATTCTTTCTGTCTGTTGGCTAATTTAGCTAACTCTTAGAGGATCCTACACAATGGGATTACAATAGCCTTGTGTTAACTCTTAAGACTTCCTTATCTAACCATTGTGTGATGTTTGGGGTAAAATTTTGGTTTTATTGCTTTTGTTTATTCATTTTGTTCATGTGGTGACTGACCTACTTTTGAAGTGTATAAAATCGTGTATATCTGTTCAATATACAGTCATTTCTTGGGTTCTACCTCAACATCTTGACTGTGCACAATGCTTAGGGTAAAAGGGCTGGTATTAGCTCTCAGTTTTCTGGAACGGTTTGGAGAGCAGAAGGCACTGTTTGGCGGAAGCACCCAGGCTGGGTGCCAGGCGTTCCGTCACATACTGTTATTGCTGAGGGGCAGAAAACATGTTTGACTTTGCTCATTGCATTGCTGTAAACATCAAACAATAACTGGAGAAATATCCGCATTTTTTAACTACCAAGCTTTTTATAGATGCATTCAATCTTACCTGATCCTCCTCTTGGATCAGACTGTTGCCTCAAGTATAATGAACGCATTACCTTGGCGCTGCCAAAGCGTTTGAAGCGTGAACGGACGTGGTCATAATACCATTCATGGGACCCGATCTTCACCATCCTGCAAAATATTAAGGAGACAATACATTTAAAATAAAAAAGTATGCAGTGCATTAACAAACTCCTTCCGAGTCTGTTCGGACAGAAACTGTAGAGTATTGCAGTTGTAGACACTGACACAAGAGTTATTTTGATTCTATAATACTGCACCCAACCCCTCTCCCTTTAACTATGTTGTAGCAGGAACTGCTCCTCTAGACAAAAAAATGCAGATTCTGAGCAAGGAAGCAAAACAGGAAAGGAAAGAAGGCTGTAGTCTTATCTAAAAAACACAAAATGACTCTAATCTAGTTCATGAGTACCACACCTACAGTATATGAATTATTCAATGTTGATTTGCTTGTGGCTGAAAGTGGTGAATGTTGACAGCCCATTATACCGATTGACGTATGAGGCTAGAGGGGCTCTCAAGAAGTTTAGGAAGGTGTGGTATAGGTGGGTGGACTCTAGGGATACAATGGAAGGAGATGAGGATTAGTGAATGAACCATGAGGAAAGCTGAGGCTAGACGATTGATTTTCTGATGGACCTCGTCTGTAGGAGGATACGGGTACACTATGCTGATCTGATGGAGGAGCTTTGGAGTATAGTAATTTGACTATCTTTGACAATGATCTCAGGTATACAGTCGGGATACTATGGCAAAGACAGAAAACAATGGCGCACAGACCTTGCGCATTACCTTTGACAAAGCTTTTATTGTAAAAATATAAAACGTATATACTCACAAACAAGCTTTTAAAAACAGCATTCCAGCCTCTGAGGAAGAGGCGAAAACACCTTGAAACGCGTAAGCCGCAAGGGTGTGAGTACAGCCGATTGTGACGTGTTAACGAAAAGGCAAGATTACACCATTGTTTGGAATGCTGTTTTTAAAAGCTTGTTTGTGAGTATATACATTTTATATTTTTACAATAAAAGCTTTGTCAAAGGTAATGCGCAAGGTCTGTGCGCCATTGTTTTCTGTCTTTGCCATAGTATTCTTGGACTTGCCCCGGTTCAACAGTGGCAGCAAGGCGGCCCATTACCCAAGAGCATTGTTAAACAGGCTCAGTGTAGAAGCATTGACACAGGACAACATCCCCCTCTGAGCGCAGGAATAATATCTTTTGTATACAGTCGGAATGCCTGGAGGAGAGGGAAGTAGATATGTTGGACCTGTGGGAGCCTTCAGCTCTGGTGGGCAGGGAGGGACATTCAGCTTCTATCCTCCTGGTGACATTTTGAGGGGCGTTAAATGTTTAGTTTAAAAAAAAAAGTGGTACATAACTACCCGAATATGGGTGTGGATGTGAGATTAGGCTTTGGGTCTGTTTGTACTTATTGAGATGATACTACTGCCTAGTCTCATTAAATTTCTACACTGTTAATGTACATGCTGTGTAACTTACCTATCACTGTGAATGTAAGTTTTTTTGGAGTTGGTTGTACTAAATAAATCTTCAAAAAAAAAAAATGTTGATGTGCATGTGAATCGTATTTATTAACAAAAAACTTTATGTGATGGTATTATCCAGACAGTGCACACTGTATCATTGAAAACCATATGTAGATCAAGGAATAGTCAGAACTATTCTTAGTTTCATCATAGGTAAGCTTTTACTCACTTGATGTGATTTTTTCATGAGAATTGCTTATTTTAGAACAGGAAGAACTGGATAGACTGCTTGCACAGTTCTTGGGGTCCTCCCAATAACAAAAGTGATTCCAAAAGTCTCTTAACTAGAGAAATGTATCATATTTCTGGGCTGTGATGGATTACATACTGTACGATTTTCTGCAGTGTGTGTTTTATTTTATTATAATAAGCTACAAGTTATATAGAGAGGTAATTTAGGGTGAAGTGATGTTTATTGGACTGTAACTGGGTGGTGGTATTTTTTTGAACATGACGGTGGGAAATGCGCACGGAACACAAGTTTCTCACACTGCATTCTGGTGTGATCGAGCCCTTAATAGAGTTGTTGAAAAATTGATTTCCCACTTTCCCTTTTTGTTTTGTTTGTTGTTATACATGAAGTACATGTTATATAAAACACATTGGGTAAAATATACAGTACAGTTTCTCAGTGAATAATATTGACCGGAAAGGGGTTCTAACCCTTCCCTATGTAGCGTTCACTACCACAGGGGCCTACAGTTTAGGGTCCCTAAGGTCTTTTCCCGTAGTTGTACTAGCAGCCAGGCACACAGTCACAGTTACTCCTTTGGCTCAATAAACAGTCTAGGGCTGGGGTCAGAAACCGGCAGATTGAGATCTACCAGTAGATCATGGCCAGATCTCTGCCATTACTAGTAAAAAAAAAAAACCCATAAATGAATTCTCATCATTCGTAAACGCGGCAACTTTTGCGCAATCAATATACGCCAATTGCGTTTTTTTTTTACCAAAAAATACGAGGAAGTACATATATTGGCCAAAACCGATAAATAAATTTTGTTTTTTTATTTTTATTTTTTGGATATGTATTTTAGCAAAAAGTAAGAAATATTGTTTTTTTTGCAAAATTGTCGCTCTTTTTTGTTAATAGTGGTGATCGGAAATGACGCAGAGGGGATCAAATACCACCAAAAGAAAGCTCTATTTGTGGGAATAAAAGGACGTCAACTTCGTTTGGGTACAATGTCGCACGACCGCGCAATTGTCAGTTAAAACGATGCAGTGTCGAATCGCAAAAAGTGCTCTGGTCCTAAAGGGGGAAATCCTTCTGGGGCTGAAGTGGTTAAGAGTGTTTTGCACCTGAGTCATAATTGATAATGCAGTATAATACGATTGATGGCATGAAGCATATATAACATTTTGAGTAATTTTAAAACTTCATGCTAACTGTTCTTTAGCATAATCTCTACTTTCTTTTCATTTCTTTTCTTTTTTTTCTCTCTTTTTATTAACATTGTTTGCTCCCATCTTTTCTTCACTTAAAATGGTCTAAAGAGTTAAAATATAGCCTGCCAAAATACTGTATGCATTAAATAGAAGGTTAGAGGGGCCTCTATTGTTCAGTGTTCTAGCATCAATCTATGCGGCAGCAAATTATATTCTTAAGGGAGTGCATAAGTCAGAATGATAATCACTAGTAAATGTTGTGCTTATGGTGTTTCCTGTTTTGAGTGTAACTTCAGGAGGACCTGCCCTGATAATTGCAAATCCCTCTATATCAGCTGAATGCAAATTCCATTAATGAAGGTGTTGTAAGGGAAGGTTTACATTTAGATCAGAAGGCATTAAGGTTCCATTCCTACTTGTGCAACTTGTCATGCAACTTTGGACATCACAGTTGCATGACAAGTCATTCTCCATGTTTCCCAATGA
Source organism: Glandirana rugosa (assembly GCA_018402905.1). Taxonomy (NCBI): domain Eukaryota; kingdom Metazoa; phylum Chordata; class Amphibia; order Anura; family Ranidae; genus Glandirana; species Glandirana rugosa. The sequence goes on along the minus strand of BLSH010177566.1, from coordinate 256,826 downwards.
TAACCATTCATATATGCGTGACTTAAAGATGCAGCGACTTCAAAGTAGTTCATGCACTGCTTTGGTCCAACTTTCATGCAACTTGAGGGCCATAGACTTCAATGTTAACCCCTCGGATGTTGCATGAAAGTCGTACCTGAATGTTTTACAATGCAACTTGTGTGCAATAGTTGTCCATTATCACTGGTCAAAGCCAAAGTTGTATCCAAGTTGCACCCATTCACAGTTGCACTAAAGTTGCACTCCTAAGACGGCGCAACTTTGGAGTCATGCAAGTGTGAATGGAAGTGTAATGGCTATTTCCCCTAATAAACATGCATTTAGAATGATATGGAACATTATATTTTCCTTTTATTTGGGGCAGACTATCACACTCTGCTACTAAAAAGGAATAAAGAAAAACAGAAAGTGGCAGAGAGATGCCTGCACTTGTCTCCTACCACCATAAGTACATCTTAGAATATACTTTCACTTTAAAGCTAGGTCACATGTGTCAAACACAAGGCCCATAGGCCAAATCAGGCCCTCCAGGCCATTTCATGTGGCTCTCACACCTCTCCTGCAGCCGCAGCAACCTCCTCGTTTTTGCCTCCACCTTGTCTCACCAGTCGGCAGTAGAGAGGAGAACAGAATTCCTCCCCCAGATCCTAGGCTTCTCCACGCACCTCATCTCTGCCCCCCCCCCTTTCCCCATCTCAGCAGTCAGCAGCAGAGAGGAGGACAAGACTCCTCTTACCGATCCTGCACCTCTATGTGCAGCCGCAGGACCACCTTGTTCCTGCTTCCCCTGGTTTCATCATTTAGCAGGCTCTGATAGCTGACTCCAGCCTGCCTCTGGTCCTCCTCCAGACCCTACACTTTCTACTTCCCAACTCAGCCCCAGCTTCTTCCCCGGAGCAACAGCACAAGATAAGGGAGTGCACTTTCATGTAAGAGAGGGTAGAGTACTTTTGATTTCTGATGGTAGAGGACTTTTGACTTCTGATGGTGGGCGGGGGGCATCTGAATTAGAATGGAGGTGTGGTGCTCCGTATATCTAGTCTTACAGATACAACCGACCCTTTGAGGGCAACAATAATGCTGATGTGGCCTGCGATGATATTGAGTTTGACACCCCTGCTTTAGGCAGATAAAGTCACACATGAATGTAGCCCTATATTCATCAGTACATCATATGTCATTTTAAAAGCAAGCAGTGTAAGTACCAAAATTTGATCTGGTACAAGCCTCTTGCAATCCCTGTAAGCAGAGCTTAGACTGGAAGAAACAGAATTATAATGAGCAAATGAGTTGTTCTGCAGTGTTCATTCACTAAAAAAAACATGCTGATAGAAGGAGAGAGCAGCTGCTCATTTCACTGTCCAGTCACAAGCTGGGGGAGAGACAAGACCCGTAATTGTCAGTTAAGCAGCAGAGAAAAAACAGGTCTTCTGCTTTATTAGAAAGGGCCGTGGTATGTGGCAAAGCTGTGTAAACCTCAAAACTGGATGGACAGGATTTTTTGGCAGCTAAAACAGTTTGCATACTGAAGGCCCTGACCCCCCCCCCCCCCCAGGGAAAGGGAGCCTTGACTGCCGGGAGCTTGTCAGGTAAGTGAGCATTAACCTAAAACAGGGAGGTTAAGTGGCTCCGATGGGATGGGGCACTAGGTAACTGGGTGGAGCCTGAACTCTAGAAAAGGCTATGCAAGGGCACCCCCCCACTACTCTGAGGAGATTCTGACGTCACAAGAGTTGCCCACCCACCCGCTTGTTGTGAGTTTCGTCACAGCTTTATTGCTTTATGGGCTGTACCCTTAAGTTTAATTGTGGGGTCAGTTTAATGCCTGTCTCGCACTGATGGTGGAGACAAGCCTCTTAGACTGTCTGTTTTTTGTTATGGATGCTCACGGTATACCTGGTACTGGCATGATTATGTAGTATTTTGAATATTGTTACAGTTGGTAAGTTCAATAAAGCTGTGGTCTTGCTCTGATTCCAACTTAAATCCACCTGTGTGTCTTTTTGGGGGGCAAGGTGTTGGTTTGTTAATAGCTGGTTAAAATGTGCCTATGCTTCTCAGCAGTCATGTATATGTATTTGTTAAGTGTTTGCCTAGAATTCATGTTTAAAGTCTCATCTCCAGCAGCACCTAACCTCCTTTCTTTTGCTCAACCACAGCTCTGTTTACCTCCTGGAAGCGAACAACCCAAGAACTGGTACTTCCAGGTTTGGAGAAGCATATGACAGTGCTGGGCCAAGCACCAGTGCTGTCACTTGAGGAGAGTCCATTGTCCTGTGTAAGGATTAAGGTGAAACTATTGCAACATGGATAAAGCACACTTTAAATCAGTGACCTGTAGCTATATGTCACTTACCTTCCAGCCCTACAGGTATCACACACCCAGCCTTGCTCCTTTTTGTTGTAGCGGCTGCAGTTTTTACACACAAAGAGCTGGCAGTCTTTGCATTGACGCTTACTATTGATCAAGAACTGGAAGGGCTGCAAGCAGTGTATGCAGTGAGTGTTGTTCAGGTGACTTTCATTGGACAGCAATTCTCTTTTATTGCTTTCTTTTTCCAACTTGAACTTCAAGTCCCTGAGAATCAGAAAGCAGAAAATTACAGATTTAATCAGAGTCCAAACAATGCTGGGGAACATGTAAAAATGTTAGATGTTTTATGAGTAATGCCCAGTACACAATATAAGGAAATCAGATGGACATTTGTCCGGTGTTCCTCGATGTTTCACAGCAGGTCGAAACTGTACTAATTCCACAAAAATTCTCATACAACAAAGGTTTTTTTAAAATGTTTTATTGTTTCTAATCATGCGCAGTCTTTTGTATTCAATTTTCCCATACAAAAAAACATATGAAAACAGTACACATTAATGAAAATTGTTAGTTATGTTCGCGTACAAGAAAAATTTTGGAGTTTGTCCCTTTGGAAATTTTTCGTGTGGAAAATCTGAATCGGATGTCGAAAGTTGTGTACACACTATATGAAAATTGAACAATGGTGTCTCGTACTGAATTTTTCTTCTAATTTTTCCATAGTGTGTACCCCACTTAAGCCATGGATTTTACACAAGAAATGATTCTAGCTTCTCTCTAACAAAGAAACATAGTCAGAGAATAGGATTGATGGGTGATCACATGGCACTGCATCCCCAAATTAAGACCCCATACACACAATTTGATTTTCTGCAGATTTTTGTCTTCAGATTTACCAAAACCACATAATATGAGGTCAAATCTTAAGAGTTTCAATTTGTATGCAACCAGGCAGGCTCTTACACTACATGGTTTTGGTAAATGTGAAGGTAAAAATCTGCAGAAAATCTAATAGTGTATATGAGATCTAAAACCCCAACTCAAAAAAAGTTGGGTTTATGTTGTGTAAATCTAGATAAAAACACAATGCAATGATTTGCAAATCTCAAAAAAACTCTTATTTTATTCACAATAGAAAACAGAAATCATCCCAAATTTTACATCTGAGAAAATGTACCATTTAAAAAAAAAAGTTAATTTTGAAATTGATTGATGGCAGCAATATGTCTCAAAAAAAGTTGGGACAGAGCCATGTTTACCACAGTTTACTACCCCTTCTTCTTTTAACAACGCTTTGTAAACATCTGGGGACTGAGGAGACTAGTTGCTGATGTAGCGCTATCCAATAGTTGGTTCTTCCCTAATAGTACAGAGGCTACCCACCACCACAAGCTTCAGTCCATACACTCTGGCTCCAATAACTAAAGCTGGATACACACTATCCAATTTTTGCAGATTTTCTTCTTCAGATTTACCAAAACCATATAATATGGGGTCAAACCTTAGGAGTTTCAATTTGTATGCAATCAGGCAGGCCCTTATACTACATGGTTTTGGTAAATCTGAAGGAAATCTGACAGCAAAAGTTGGATAGTGTGTATGGGGTCTTAGTCTAGAGGTTGTCTTTTTTAAATGTATTGCTTGAAGAACTTCAAACAGGAGAGGGGTTAGGGCATGAGATGCTCCAAAAGCAAATTAGCAAATAGCTACAAGAAGACAATCTTCTCCTTAAGTGATTTGTGAACATTGACTGGTCTAAGGCCTCACAACTGTAGACCATGAGGCAAGTTCTCTTGGCATTTGGTTACCTTGTGCCGCTGCACAACTACTGGTGCCCAGTGTGATTTCCAGAATATTGCACAGTAACAGAGACACTCTTTCTCCAGGCTCACACTCCAGGATCCAGCTGAGGACCAGGGAATGGCCAAAACTTTGAGACCTCAGTCCATAGCTACCACTGGCACTTACATTCCCAAAAAGCACACAGTCACCAGGAGTCAATCTCATCAATTCAGGGTCATTACTCACAAGTCCCCAGGACAGCTGCCACCTTCTAGCTTCCGGATATGTTCCAGTAAGGGAGACAATCCTTCCTTAAACCAGATACTTTGTGATGAAGTCCTACAACCAGACCCTCAAGAGATCCGTCCAGGCCCTCACCCCTGACACTGCTGAGGTCTCAAGAAAAGCTACAAAGTCCATGGGTTGCCTAAGTGCAGCAGCCCCTCGGGCTTTGGAACTTTCCTGGAGAGAAGGAACAATCTCTCCAGAGATTCAGACTATTTATCACCTCCCTGGCCACTTGTTTGACACTCCCATCCATGATAGCAGAGGAACGAAGCAACAGACAGTAATTACACTTGGTGCTCTTAATTGAGGCAAGTACCCACTATAGAAGGATATACTTTGTTCATATTTCAAGTTTGAGGTCTACAACCGCTTTAAATAAACTCTAACCAGTTAACCACCGGCTCGTGTAAATTCACTGCTGCAGAGTGACAGCGTAACGCGAATCTCCGTCTATAAACGGCAATTTGCGCATGCGCGGCTAGGGGGCGACCGTGCATCAGAGCGCTCCCTCAGTGTGGCCACAGGTCAGGCAGACTCGATGTCCACCGGCGACTCGCAATTGACTACTACAGAGGAAGAATGGGGAACCGCTGATGTGAACACAGTGGTTCCCCGTTCTGTCAGTGGGCATGATAGAGATCTACTGATCCCTGTATTTGGGATCAGTTAGATCTGTCATGCCCCTGCCAGACCAGCCCCCACACAGTTAGAACATGCCTAAGGAACACAGTTAACCCCTTTATTGCCCCCTGCAGGTTAACCCTTTCCCTGCCAATGACATTTATACAGTAATCAGCGGCTATTTTTAGATCTGATCGCTGTATAAATGTCAATGGTCCCAAAAAAGTGTCAAAAATGTGCGATCTGTCCACCGCAATATCGCAGTCCCGATAAAAATCACAGATTGCCGCCATTACTAGTAGAAAAAAAAAGCAAAAACGTAATAAATGACTTCTCATGGTTTGTAAACGCAGCAACTTTTGCGCAAACCAATCAATATACGTCAATTGCAATTTTTTTTTTTTACCACAAATATGAGGAAGTATATACAGTGCTGCCGATAATTATTCATACCCCTGGCAAATTTTGACTTAAAGTTACTTTTATTCAACCAGCAAGTAATTTTTTGACGGGAAATGACATAGGTGTCTCCCAATGATAATAAGACGATGTACAAGAGGCATTATTGTGGAAAAAAAACACTTCTCAGCTTTTACTGTGACAGTTTGTGAAGGGTATGAATAATTTTGGACTGGACACTTTTTGCTCAAATGTAAATAAAAGCTGAGAAATGTTTTTTTTCCACAATAATGCCTCTTGTACATCGTCTTATCTTTTGGGAGACACCTATGTCATTTCCCGTCAAAAAATTACTTGCTGGTTGAATAAAAGTAACTTTAAGTCAAAATTTGCCTGGGGTATGAACAATTATGGGTAGCACTGTATATCGGCCAAAACTGATGAATACATTTGTTGTTTTATATATATATTTTTTGGATATGTATTAGAGCAAATAGTAAAAAATATTGTTTTTTTTTCTTTAAAATTGTCTCTATTTTTTTGTTTAAAGCAGTGATCAGAAGTGATGTAGAGGTGATCAAATACCACCAAAAGAAAGCCCTATTTGTGGGGAAAAAAAGGATGTCAATTTTGTTTGGGTACAGCGTTGCAAGACCGCACAATTGTCAGTGAAAGTGATGCAGTGCCAAATTGCAAAAAGTACTCTGGTCCTAAAGAAGGAAATTCTTCCAGGGCTGAAGTGGTTAAAAGCAACCAGGCATCTTGCAGCAGTCAGCACATGAGCAAAAAGTTTTTATTTGAAGTTTCTGAAAATACACACTAAATTTTAATTAATAAAAATTAAATCTGGTTGCCCCTCAAGGATAAAACCCAAAAATGTAGAAATGATTGAAATTCTTGCCGTGACAATTTCATGTTCTACTGCACAGTAAGGATCCATGCACACTGGCTTAAAAATTGCTGCTTCTACAAGAGTTTTGTGTTCTGCATGGAGAAGCAGCTCAATGTTATCCTATATGTGTCCATGCACATTAGGACGATTACAGGCATATTTTGAGCTCAACGTTTAGAGGCAGGAACAAGCACCCTTCTGGTTCGCGTTCTTGATTGGAGCTTACTGGCAGAAAAAAACTAAAACTCTCCTAAACTCCTCTAAACTTTGTACAATAAATGCTTTATATGAGCGCTTTTACTCCCAAGAGAATGGACGTTTTTTTTAAGCCCAGTGTGCATGGAGCCTAAGAGTATTCTAAGGAAATTGCTTCACCGCTCACTGTATTCAGGTACGATTCTGGCAGCAGTCTGGTGCTGGCACAATTCCCAGATGATGAATCATTTTGCTCTGCAGCTTATACCAGGAGCTGTTTGCTTTTTGGGTTTGAGCAAGGTGGAGTAGTTATGATGTTTGGCTAGTAGGATGAGTTTAGTGAAGGAGAGCTGTGGAATGCACTTTCTTTCTCTCCACAAACTTGTAATATTTATCACCAGCAATTTGTTCTTGTACATCCTGATTAATTGTTGGATTTAGAAATTACAGAACAAAATTCTATGAGGGGCTCAGGTAATGGTTAAAGAACCATAAGTCTCAACATGACTTTCAAAAGCAGAAAGTTGCCTGATAGGTTTATTTTGTAAAATCCACTTAAGGGGAATGAGAAGCGTCAGAGACATTTTATGATTTAACTGAATACAACATGCCTTCTACAGACAGTAGGTATTTTAAATGCCATCAAATTCAAGACAAAAAAAGGACAATCAAGGGGGGGGGGGGTGTGAGGGGTTGTTGGGGGGCTGAAAATCACTTTAGTTTTAGCCGCTGTTTGCAAATTCATTTTAAACTGATGTACTTTATGTGTATTCTTATGTGTTGCTTTAACTACAATAAGTAATATAAGTAAATGTTCGGGTGCAGTGTTCCTGACTATTTTATGGAGAAAGCCAAAAACAAACTAATTTTATACATCCCATGCCTTCAGTGGATGGTAAAAAAACTTGCTCACAAATACAAAAACAGAGAAAAGAATCTAAAATCTAAAAAAAATGAAAAATGTCCTGTGACCTTGTCCAGGCAGTTGTGAGAAAGCTTTTAGCATCATACATTTTAAAGGTTAGCCAAAACTTTAAGGGGCCATTCACACTGGTGCATTGCATGGCTCTATGTATGGTGCACTGCTGTGCCATCGTGAATGAGATCCCAATGTGTTGTACAACAGAGGTTACAGAGCGGCAGTGTGCTGCAATGCACATACCGTGTTGTGAAAAGGGGTAATGTGCAGATAAGAGTGACTTAGCAGTGGAATCAAGCAGATGCTGCATTTCAGGGCTCTGCACTACACAGACAGCATAGTATTTTCATACAATATTTTATACAGTGCATCCAGAAAGTATTCACAGCGCTTCACTTTTTCCACATTTTGTTATGTTACAGTCTTATTCCCAAATGGATTAAATTCATTATTTTCCTCAAAATACTACAAACTATACCCCATAATGACAACATGAAAGAAGTTTGTTTGAAATCTTTTGTTTCTCATGGTCTGAGAGTCCTTCAGGTGCCTTTTGGAAAACTCCAGGTGGGCTGTCATGTACCTTTTACTGAGCAGTGTCTTCCATCTGACCACTGTACCATATAGGCCTGATTGGTGGCATGCTGCAAAGATGGTTGTTCTTCTGGAAGGTTCTCCTCTCTCAACAGAGAAATGCTGGAGCTCTGCCAGAGTGACCATCAGGTTCTTGGTCACCTCCTTCACTAAGGCTCTTCTCCCCAGATCACTAAGTTTGGCAAGGTGGCCCACCCTAGGAAGAGTCCTGGTGGTTCCAAACTTCTTCCATTTATGGATGATGGAGACCACTGTGCTCATTGGCTCCTTCAACACTCAATTACATTTTTCTGTACCTTTTCCCCAGGTCTGTGCCTCAATACAACACTGTTTTGGAGGTCCACAGGCAATTCCTTGAACTTCATGGCTTGGTTTGTGCTCTGACATGCACTGTTAACTGTGGAACCTTAAATGTCAGACGTGTGTCCCTTTACAAATCATGTCCAACCAACTGAATTTACCACAGGACACTAAACCTATCCTCTTCCTATGTAACATGACCTGAAGGATATGACTCATAGAACTATGGAGACAAAAACGTTGGGGAGCTACAACAGGAGATCTGAGGCCAGGGTATCAAAGCTAAAATCCCAGGAAAACCCACCTTATGGTGGTACCAACATTGAGTCTCTCAAATGCATCTATGCAGAAAGTTTAAAGAAAACAGAAACTGCAAGAACATATGTGTCGGAGAGGTATACCTGAGGTGATGTCCCTGAAAACCTCCATGACTGCAATTTGAAACTCATTCTTGGAAAAAGCGTCAACAGCTGAATTGGAGATAGATAGGGTTCACAGGGTCCCCAGCATCAGACCTACTCTCTGCAATCCCCAAAGAATGTACTTTGTCGCATCCACTTCTTCACAATTAAGGAAAAAACCTTGGGAAGGCCTGGTAAACGGGTCAGTTCAATTCTGAGGGGACACATATTCATGTCCTTCCGAACCTCTTCTGCAAGGTCCTCAGGATAAGGGGTCTTCTACATCCCCATGTGGGAAAGCAGTTACAACACTGTGTAAGATTTATCAGTTCAAGCCCTGTCCTGTGAAAATAGCAGGGCAGGAGTAGCAGCACAGTGGTTAGCACATCCACCTTGCAGCACTAGGGTTTTCAGTTCGAATCCCAGTTATAGCACTACATGCCTGGAGTTTGCAAGTTCTCTGTGTGCTTGTGTAGGAGGCTACACGCAAAAGATATGCTGGTAGGTAAATTGGCTCTAGTATATGAATGTATGTGAGTTAGGCGCCTCAGACTGTAAGTTCCTTAAGGGGGGGCAGGACGACTGATGTGAATGCACAGTATATAAATAGAACAGTAACACTGCGCTCCTTATTAACAAATATATAAAGTGATTAAAAATGGAAATAAAGCAGCTGCTATAAATATATAAAAAACTCCGAAGGTCAGCTATATCCGTGATAGTGAAAGCCAGCTATATCCGTGATAGTGCTTTCACTATCACGGATATAGCTGACCTTCGGAATGCACAGTATATGTAAAGCATGGCAAAAATTGACAGTGCTATATACGTACTTGTAATCAATAAAGAGCAAGGCTTTTGCGTAAACTGAAACTAGCAAAACACTATTTTTTGGTGTGTTGGACAGTTCATTTAAATAAATAGACTGCAATGACCCAATGCACCTGCTGGATGTGTCTGGTACTTAGGAGGCAGCATGCAAGTAAAGGCTGGTACACACTGCCCGAATATTGTCTGGTATCGACCGGTTCAGCAGAAACTAGCCGACATTCGGCTTCTATCGAATGGGCAGGCTGGAAAATCAGCAGCCGATTGGCATTCGATCAGCACTGGAAGCCAATGACTTTGAGCGCTAACCGGTGGGTTCTGGCGGGGGCAGTCCCCCTGTCAGAACACAATAGTTCAGCTGGGAGATCACTGTACTAATATTGCATAGTTAGTACAGCGAGCTCCTCATTTTTTTTTTGTTCAACCCGCTGGGTTGAACAAAAGAAACTGCATGTGTTTACTAGGCATCAGTGTAGCTCTACCGCCCGCAGAAGCCACTGGTTGAACCGGGTCTTCTGCTCCTGTTTCAACACTATTTAAGGCTGCAACCTCACTGACATGAACTATACCTTAACAACCAATGTAGTGTAATACCTTTTATGCACTTTAAAGGACACACAAGAATTAGACTTGCAACTCTATGATAAATAGTGTATTGACAAGTTAAAGTGGTTCTAAAGCCTGGGTGCCAGTTCACACAGGGGCGACTTTATGGAGCATTAGAGGCGAATATTGCTAGACGTGACACCAGATCCTGTAGAGAAGTGCATACAAAAACAGAAGGAAAAGAGAAATGGGACTTTTGAGGTAGTCACTATAGTTACCCAAACAGTACATGCAATAGTGAGATATGAATGAAATCAGTGTTTACTCTATTACATTTGTATAAAATTTGTCACATATAGAACGTGTAGCAATAAATACATGTAACACTGTGGACATAAATTTGAGAAATCGGCCCAGTTTCCGGTCGTCCTCATATGGGCAATCAGTATCTTATGAAGGCCCCAGAGTGTGGTGAAACTTCTTTGCCACATAGAGATCGTGACGCGTTTCGCTGCGTGCTTCTTCAGTCGATTCCTAATCATTGTTGGCCAAAAAGCTCAATTAGTGTAAGTCACAGTGGATATTAATTACAGCGTACATCTGTTGTGCAAAATAACTATAAAAATGCCACTATTCATATACATCTAGCTCAAAGCATATTGGTACATACTAATATATAATCAAAAACGTACAACCCAAAAACAATTGGTACAGAATATTGAAGAATATACAGAGGTTAGGGACTAACAAATACCCATAAATAGATAACTATATTCCATTTCATAGGAACCCAGTTCTTTGCTAATGCCCATCATACCCCCCCTCTGAGAAGGGAGAGGGTGGAAGAGCACCTAACGGTGGTCTAGTGATAGTCAGGCCCAAGCCGATGCGTGAGAGAGCCATTTGGACAGTCGGACGGGCAGATCTAGAGGTAAAAGGGAGAAAAAACAAACAGAAACAACAACAACAAAAAAAAAAACAAGATATGAGTAAAGGTGTACAGCCCAAAGGACCATAATGTGAGGAGATAAACATCAGATCAGGGAATGCTGCTGTTAAAACTAAATAAAGAGCCACTAAAAAACCATGTGTCTAGGGTAGTTAACTAGAAAAATCACCTAGTACCCTGAATAGGGTTACATTTAATTAAGTTGGACTTGAAATTAAAGCAATATTATCAACAAGATGTGTGACACATGGTAAAAGTGCAATATATTCCAAAATAAGAGGGAGAATTTATACGTTTAGAGAGTAGAGTCAATAGAATGAAATATAATATGTCACACTTCATGGATGCCGTCACATGTAGGGTGAAAAGGTGAAAACCATCACCCCATAGGCAGGATAAATAAATGAATTAAATGGGAATGTACATACAGCTATAGGATTGGGGGTGGGGCCTATAGGGCAAATAGGTGTAGTGGTGTCTGGTCGCAAAATGGAATAATGTTTCCCTTATTAAATTGTGTTTGCTATATCCCAAACATGCCATGTACAACGTGTTAGTGCCTATAGGGCAATCAAAGTACAGGGTAACGATCAAAAGAAGTTTTGTATTCAAATAGCGAGCGAGACAATGACGTACTGTTCCTTGTATTTATATGCCACATACGGGTAGGGGGAAAAACCCCCAGAAGTACCCCGACTGGAGTGCCCTGTGCTCAATAAGCGAATTCATAGGACTGCAGGCATTGGGGTGGGTGATTTAGAGAGAAAGGAGGAGCGGCCCCTATAACCCAAATGGAAAGGGAGCCGATAAAGACCCCCGCTAACACCCTGCCAAAGAGAGAAACAAAAGGAAATAACATGTCCGAAGATAGTGAGGAGGATGGCTAATGTAGATAGTAATACACCAAGAGATGGGATACTTGTGTTGGCATTCAGGTGGGTTCAACTATATTCATAGGATTGGTGTATTACTATCTACATTAGCCATTCTCCTTATAGGGGCCACTCGCTATTTCAATCCAACAATCCTTTTGATCTTTACCCTGTACTTTGATTGCCCTATTGGCACTAACACCTTGTACATGGCATGTTTGGGATATAGCAAGCACAATTTAATAAGGGAAACATTATTCCATTTTGCGACCAGCCACCACTACACCTATTTGCCCTATAGGCCCCACGCCCAATCCTATAGCTGTATGTACATTCCCATTTAATTCATTTATTTATACCGCCTATGGGGTGATGGTTTTCACCTTTTCACCCTACATGTGACGGCATCCATGAAGTGTGACATATTATATTTCACCCTTCATTCTATTGACTCTACTCTCTAAACGTATAAATTCTCCCTCTTATTTTGGAATATATTCCACTTTTACCATGTGTCACATATCTTGTTGATAATATTGCTTTAATTTCAACTCCAACTCAATTAAATGTAACCCTATTCAGGGTACTAGGTGATTTTCAGATTTTTCTAGTTAACTACCCTAGACACATGGTATTTTTTTTTTTTTTTATGTTTTTTTCTCCCTTCCACCTCTAGATCTGCCCATCCAGCTGTCCAAGTGGCTCTCTCATGCATAGGCTTGGGCCTGACTATCACTAGACCACCGGTAGGTGCTCTTCCACCCTCTCCCTTCTCAGAGGGGGGGTATGATGGGCATTAGCAAAGAACTGGGTTCCTATGAATGGAATATAAATATCTATTTATGGGGGTATTTGTTAATCCCTAACCTCTGTATATTCTTCGATATTCTGCACAAATTGTCTTTGGGTTGTACGTTTTTGATTATATATTAGTATGTACCAATATGCTTTGAGCTAGATGTATATGAACAGTGGCATTTTTATAGTTAGTTTGCACAGCAGATGTACGCTGTAATTAATATCCACTGTGGCTTACACTAATTGAGCTTTTTGCCCAACAACCACTAGGATCACCTGAAGAAGCATGCAGCGAAACGCCTAGCGATCTCTATGTGGCAAAGAAGTTTCCCTACACTCTGTGGCCTTCATACGATACTGGTTGCCCATATGAGGACGACCGGGAACTGAGCCGATTTCTCTAATTTATGTCCGGAGTGTTACATGTATTTATTGCTACACTTTCTATATCTGACAAATTTTATACTAATGTAATAGAATAAACACTGATTTTATTCATATCTCACTGTTGCATGTTCCTGTTTAGGTAACACTGGGGTGACTTGTCGCCTGACAAGTCGTGCTCCATGCAGTACAATGGAACCGTTCTAATAGGAGCGACTCAAGTCGCTCCTACTTAGAAAAAAGTCTTGTACTACTTTGGGGGCGACTTCAGAGCGCTTGCATTGTCTTCTATACAGAAGTCCTTTGCAAGCCGCGCTGAAGTCGCGTTGTATAGGGGCAGCTTCAAAGTTGGACGAGAATTGGGCGACTTTGAAGATACCCTAGTGTGAAAGTGTAAACCGGCACTGAAGGTTTTTTACCTAGATGCATAAGGATGCTCTTTATCACCCTTAATCTTTGTTCTAACGCTAGAACCATTTCTGTGCAACAAGACATCATAAAGTGGCGACCAATGCATACAACCTTAATGTAGGATCATGTGCCTTTGATCCTTAATAAAACAAAGAGCAGCTCCAGGTGAGTGAGTCTCTAGTTATTCCCCACACACATTAGTCGGAATGCTACCGTATTGACTTATGACTGAGGTATTGACTAAGAACTAACATTTGCGTGAAACGCGTCTACCTTTTTGTCCCCTGCTCCATCTGTTAACCACCTGTCACATGAAGCTTCTATAAAGAGTATTTTTGGAAGGGCAGCCATCGGGAATCGTTAGCTTTATGCCTTTAATCCTTGATTCCCAAACTCCTAACAGGGTTCTGGGAGTATGGGCAACTTTTTAAATGATACTTCAGTGTGATTAGGTTCCAAACCTCAAGTGTGGCTTTTCCTATAACCAGTTCCCCACCGCCTGCGTGTATTCACGGCGGCAGTGTGGATGCTGTGCGCGAATCGCCGTAAAAGACGGCGATCAGCGAATGGCCGCTAGAGGGCGCGTGCGCGCCCGCCACACTCCTGAGGAGTGTGCCCGCGGCTCGGGTGGACCCGATTTTTTTTATCACATATATGAGGAAGAATATAAATCGGCCAAAACCGGTGAAAAAAATGTATTTTTATATTTTTTTTTGGATTTGTGTTTTAGCAAAAAGTAAGAAATTTGGGTTTTTTTTGCAAAATAGTCGCTCTTCTTTTGTTTATAGCGGTGATCAGAAATGACGCAGAGGGGATCAAATACCACCAAAAGAAAGTTCTATTTGTGGGAAAAAAAGGACACAAATTTTGCTTGGGTACAACGTCGCCCAACCGCGCAATTGTCAGTTAAAGCGACGCAGTGCCGAATCGCAAAAAGTGCTCTGGTCCTAAACTGGGAAATTCTTCCGGGGGTGAAGTGGTTAACCACTTCCCGCCCAGCGCATTGACAAATGACGTCCGGGCGGGTGGCTTATTATCCTGACTGGAGGTCTATTGACGTCCTCAGGATAATCCCCGATCGCGGCGATCGGTGGTGCCGTGGGTCAGTCTGACCCACCGCATTACCGACCGAGGTAAAAGGCTTTGATCCGAAGCTTTTTACCATGTGATCAGCCGTGACCAATCACGGTTGATCACAGTGTAAATAGGAAGAGCCGTTTATCAGCTTTTCCTCTGCTCAGGTCTGCAGACCTGAGCAGCGGAGAGCCGATCGGCTGCTCTCCTGACAGGAGGGGGGCTGTGCTGAACGTTTATCAGCGCAGACACCCTCAGGATCACGCCACTGGACCACCAGGGAGCCAGATCAGGACCACCAGGGAGCCCCCCCACCGGACATCGCATGGAGGCCGCCCAGGACCACCAGGGGAATTACACAGAGGCCGCCCAGGACCACCAGGGAGCCCCCACTAGACCAGGTAAGGGCAATATTATGCACTGTAGGGATGGCACTGTGCCCATGTATGATGCCTGCCAGTGCCATCCCTAACAGTGCTTGTTGCACCAGTGCCCACCACTGCCACCTATAAGTGCTCACCTGTGCCACCTATCAGTGCCCATCTGTGCCACCTATCAGTGCCCACCTGTGCCACCTAAAAGTACCCACCTGTGCCCCCTATCAGTGCCCATTAGTGCCCAGTGCCACTTATCAGTGCCGCCTAGGAGTGTCCATCAGTGCCGCATATCAGTGCCACGTATCAGTGCCCATCAGTGTTGCTTGTCAGTGCCGCCCATCAGTGCTGCATATTTGCCCCATCATCAGTGCAACCTTATCAGTGCCACCTCATCAGTGCCAATCTGTACTGCCTCATCAGTGCCCATCAGTGTTGCCTCATCAGTGCCCATCAGTGTAGCCTCATCAGTGCCCATCAGTGTAGTCACATCAGTGCCCGTCAGTGAAGGAGAAAATGTACTTTATACAAATTTTTGTGACAGAAACAAAGAAAAATGTTTTTTTTTCAAAATTTTCGGTCTTTTTTTGTTTATAGCTGTGATCAGAAATGACGCAGAGGCAATCAAATACCACCAAAAGAAAGCTCTATTTGTGGGAACAAAATGATAAAAATTTTGTTTGGCGTCGCACGACCGCGCAATTCTCATTCGAATCGCAACAGCACTGAAAGCTGAAAATTGGTCTGGGCAGGAAGTGTTCTAAGTGCCTGGTATTGAAGTGGTTAAGGAGGCTTTTTTCATTATTTGAATAATAAAGGCTCTAGAATCAAACCTAGCATGCTCATGTTCCAAAAACATAGAGGAGGACTTGAAATTCCAGGCATAGCATTATGCCACAAAGTTGTTCATTTTTCTCTCTTGGTAGCCCGGTGCTTACATTGAAAGCTTAAAGCTTATGTACAAATGGAACAGGATGACACATGCATCCTCCTACAGGGAATATCATAGCTCAAAACTATGCATGTTCTCCCTGTGGCTGCGTGGGTTTCCTCCGGGTACTCCAATTTCCTCCCACACTCCAAAGACATGCTGATAGGTTAATTAGATCCTGTCTAAATTGGCCCTAGTATATGTATGAATGTGAGTTGGGGATCTTAGATTGTAAGCTCCTTGAGGGTAAGGACTGATGTGAATGTACAATGTGTATGTAAAGCGCTGCATAAATTGACAGCGCTATACAAGTACCTGAAATAAATAATAAATAAAACTACTTTACCCAGCTCCATTTGACACTACCCTACCATACGGATTCCATAATGCATCTACCTAGCATTTTGCTACACCCTTCTCTTTTAAACTAAATTTTAGGAGATTTTCCCCTCAGGTCTTGAAAGAAGGGATTTATAGGAGCTTCTAAAGGCAAATACATTTTGAGTGATGAATTTTGTTCCATCTGGTCACTGGGCAACTTTTTGGGAAATCCAAACATTTCAGGAACTCCATTAGACAACGAAGCACAATGCAAGTAACACATTTCAGAACCTCCATCCCTTACCACTCTACACTCAAAAACCTTTACTTAGACACCAACAATATCAGACACTCACTTTCCCAGATCTATAGGCCACTCTGATCCCCGTCTGGGGATGCACTGCTTGCATATATCAAGAAATGGGAAGAGGAACTACAAATGCATGTCTCCTCTAACCAACTAACTAAGCAACTTCCCTAGTTATTAAATACCAAGAGTCTGGTTTAAAATCCTTTCACGGTGGTACAGGGTCCCTGCTATGCTCCTTGAAATCCATCCGCAGATATCCCCACTGTACAGATGTACTTCTGACATTGGTATCTGTGACAGACCCAACTGGGAGAGGGGCTTTTGGAGGGGACTAGGGGCTAACCTTCTAGCTCAGTTCAGCCTCTGATCCCATAGAGAGAGCAGATCATTCTCTAATGAGGAATGCTGACAGCAAAGGCTTGGATTAATTCTCTGAATAAAGAAAATAAAGCTTCCCTTCTGGAGTGGATAGAAAGGCAGGGCCGGGACAAGGTCATTTGGTGGCCAGGGTGAAGATGGCCCCCCACGGGCGTGGTCATCTTACTAATTCCTCCCCTCCCCTCCCCTAAGGAGTCTTTGGTACTCTATGGGACCTGGAGGGGTGTCTCTCTCTAATGAACACAGAGAGGGCCTTTGTTAGAGAGCCTGTTAGAAAGAATCCCCACCAGGCCCCATTAGAGACTACAATGGGGTCTAATAGGACCTGGAGGGGGGGGGGCTTCTAACAAAGGCCCTCTTCAGTCCATTAGAGAGTCTGTTAGAGCTTCTACCATGCCCCATTAGAGGCTATAATGGGGTCTAATGGATCCTGGAGAGGAGTCTCTCTAACAGAGTCCTCTCTGTGTCCATTTGAGAGTCTATGTTAGAAAGAGCCCCCACCAGGCCCCATTGGACACTACAACGGAGTCTAATGGGACTAGGAGGCAGGTCTATCAGAGGACCTCTCTGTGACCATTGGTGAGTCTCCAATAGAAAGGGTCCCCTCCAGTAATGAGAAACTACATGAGAGTGTCACTGAACAATAGTAAAAATAAACAATACTACAGGGTGGGCCATTTATATGGATACACCTTAATAAAATGGGAATGGTTGGTGATATTAACTTCCTGTTTGTGGCACATTAGTATATGTGAGGGGGGAACTTTTCAAGATGGGTGGTGACCATGGTGGCCATTTTGAAGTCGGCCATTTTGAATCCAACTTTTGTTTTTTCAATAGGAAGAGGGTCATGTGACACATCAAACTTATTGGGAATTTCACAAGAAAAACAATGGTGTGCTTGGTTTTAACGTAACTTTATTCTTTCATGAGTTATTTACAAGTTTCTGACCACGTATAAAATGTGTTCAATGTGCTGCCCATTGTGTTGGATTGTCAATGCAACCCTCTTCTCCCACTCTTCACACACTGATAGCAACACCGCAGGAGAAATGGTAGCACAGGCTTCCAGTATCCGTAGTTTCAGGTGCTGCACATCTCGTATCTTCACAGCATAGACAATTGCCTTCAGATGACCCCAAAGATAAAAGTCTAAGGGGGTCAGATCGGGAGACCTTGGGGGCCATTCAAATGGCCCACGAAGACCAATCCACTTTCCAGGAAACTGTTCATCTAGGAATGCTCGGACCTGACACCCATAATGTGGTGGTGCACCATCTTGCTGGAACTATGATGTCGGTGATAGGGAATTGCTGGCCATCAAGTCGGCTTTGGAGGAATGGCGGTACCTCCTGGAAGGAGCAGCTCACCCGGTATTGGTTTTTACTGACCATAAAAAAACCATATGCTGTGAAGATACGAGATGTGCAGCACTTGAATCTACGGATACTGGAAGCCTGTGCTAGCATTTCTCCTGCGGTGTTGCTATCAGTGTGTGAAGAGTGGGAGAAGAGGGTTGCATTGACAATCCAACACAATGGGCAGCCCAAGCACACCATTGTTTTTCTTGTGAAATTCCCAATAAGTTTGATGTGTCACATGACCCTCTTCCTATTGAAAAAACAAAAGTTGGATTCAAAATGGCCGACTTTAAAATGGACGCCATGGTCACCACCCATCTTGAAAAGTTTCCCCCCTCACATATACTAATGTGCCACAAACAGGAAGTTAATATCACCAACCATTCCCATTTTATTAAGGTGTATCCATATAAATGGCCCACCCTGTATATTAATAGCACTTTGATGCCCAGGCCCAGCCCTAGAAGATTTTACTTGGCTGCTGAGGCTGGGATGCTGGGCCTGGGGTCTGGCTGCTGGGACCTGGGGTTAGCCTGCTGGGACCTGGTTGCTGGGGCTGGGCTGCTGGTCCTGGGGTCTGGCTGCTGGCGCCAGGCTGCTGGTCCTGGGGTTTGGCTGCTGTGGCTTGGGGTCTGGCTGCTGGTCCTGGAGCTTGGCTGCTGGTCCTGGGGCCTTGCTTCTGGGGCCAAGGGTCTGGCGCTTGGGGTCTGGCTGCTAGGCTCTGGAGTCTGGCTGCTGGTCCTTAGGTCTGGCTGCTGGGGCCAAGAGTCTGGCTGCTAGGGCCTGGGGTCTGGCTTCTGGGCCCTGGGGTCTGGCTGCTGGAGCTTGGATGCTGGTTTTGGAGTTTGGCTGCTGGGACCTGGGGTCTGGCTGCTGGTCCTGGGGTCTGACTGCTGGGCCCTGCCTGCTGGAACTGGACTGCTGGTCATGGGGCCTGCCTGCTGGGGCCAAGGGTCTGACTGCTGGTCCTGGGGTCTGGCTACTGGTCCTGGCTGCTGGTCCTGGGGATGGCTACTGGTCCTGGGGTCTGGCTACTGGTGCTGGGGTCTGGCTACTGGTCCTGGGGTCTGGCTACTGGTCCTGGGGTCTGGCTACTGGTCCTGGGGTCTGGCTGCGGGTCCTGGGGGCTGGCTATTGGTCCTGGGGTCAGTGAGCAATCCCAGTCAGAAGAATCCCTCAAAAAAGAAGGGGGGTGGGCGGAGACAGAGGGAAGACAGAGCGCCGCGATCTGCAGGCTGTAGCAATAAAACAAGAACAAAAAACTTTCCCCAGCCGAGCGCACTCTTTCTTCATTTTCGGGTGCCGCCGCGTAGTAATCTCCTGTCAGGTGGGACAAGTACATTTAATCCTGGTCTGCCTGGCGGATTGATATAGAAGAGACCGGGACTACATGTACTTGTCGCACATGACAGGAGATTACTATGTCCACTCGGCTGGGGAAAATTTTCTTCTAGTTTAATTGCTACAGCTTGCAGATCACGGCGCTCTGTCTTCCCTCTGCCTCCGCCCACCCACCTTCCTTTCCTGCTGAACAGCAGCCAAAGCAGCCTGGGGACAGCCATATGGGCTGTCCCCCCTGATGGCACCCCCCTCCTCCAGAAAATTGTAGCACCCAGGGCATCTGCCCCTGCCTTGTACTGGCCCTGTGGAAAGGTGTAATATAAATCTTGTACAGGTTAATGGTCCGAGGAAATATGGTGGCCCTACTGCAGGTTGGAGAAGCTCCTCTACTTGGGACAGAAATATTTATCAACAATCTCCCTCAAGAAATCTATGAAGATAAATGAATTCCACGTTTTCTTATGATGAATTTTTTAGTGGACAGATTACACAAGTACTTTAAAGACAGCATGTGTATTTTACTTTGTGTATTCGGGGGTGGGCTTCTTGCCAGGCTGTCTGCAGTGGTCTCCCCTTGATTAATCAAAGTGTTGTCTGGGTACTTGGCTGTTGATTAGCTTACTGTTTGATTAGATCACTTTTAGCTGTTGGTTGTTCATCAGATGTACTGATGGTATTGCTGTTTGCAGTTTGCATTGTTTATGATAATGTGATCAAGCTCTTACCTGATTTTGTGTGGCATATATTCTGTGTGAATGTACAATAAAGAGAGTTCCAGTTTGCACCTAACCTAGTGTTAGCTAGCTCTTGGGTGGAATTCTCAGCTATAATCCCTGGTTCCTGGTTACAGCGTGGAGGAAGCTGTATCTTGGTGGAGGCACACAGGCAGGGTGCCAGGCAGTCAGTCACAGTATTTATATCCATTTTTTATGGTTTTGTTACATCCTATCTAAGATAATATATGTAGTTACTCCAATCATCGGCTCTGAACCAGTTTGTCACCTTGTTAATTACATTTACATTCACATGCCATCTGCAGGTCCCGATACAAATGGTTACTCACTATACATTCAATAGTATCAAGAAACTTCTGTAGAAGAGCTTAGGGCTCTGTGTGCCCAAGTATAAGTGATAACTGCACCTCTGGTTCAATAAAGCAATAAACTCTATGGGAGTGATAACAAAAATGTATTGAACCATATGATTCTAGGCGTATACACAAGTCTGTAGGGCTGGCAGCACTGAAAACACTAAGATAAAACAAGCAATGCCCGGGTAGTTACTGATGCAAAAATGTGGGCTACTTGCCGGCTGTGATATGGTGTAATGGGCCCTCAGCAATGATGTACCACTTGGGATGGAACACTGGACATGCACCTCAGAGAAGGAAGGCACCATGAGTCACTGCAACAGCTTCCGACCAGTGGACTATATATTCAGTCAAAGTTTTTTTATTGAAAAGACCACAGCGGTTGTAAACATTGACATTCTTAGAGGTAAATCATACATCATGTCGCAATACCAATGGTAGTAGTGACATATATATCATATGTATAGATCCTCATAACATTACTATACATAATCCATCTGCATACATGTCGTCAACCTAGATGCAGTTATGAGAATAGTTTATTATTCGTATTCGAAAGACAGGAAACAATATAGAAAACTATATTGCAATCACTATAATTTTTTCAGTGTCATCAGAAATAAACTATAACATTAAACCAAACATTTTACTGTCATTCACTTGGCCGTTCACCCAGTCAGTTTTCATTATGATTTTCTACTTGACAAATGATATATCTTATGACCCTTAGCCCTCCAGAAGTCTATTCAAAACAAATTGTTGAGGCGCCAGGCCAGGGACATCCAGCCATGGCTGCCATATAGAAAATAACTTTTTAGGTGCCTTTCTATGTAGATGCATTAGCTTTTCTCTTATTAACATTAAGCTGACCTGTGCTACCCACTGCCCCTTTGTGGGCACTCTAGATGAAATCCAAAGCCTGGCAAAGTTTACGTGCTATATAAGTAGTCGCAGTATTGCTAAGTGAGTATGAGGAGTTAGAAGCTCCTCTTCAAGAGCACCCAGTAGGCACACAATCGGATCCTTACTAATCTGATATTGATATATTTGTGATATCATGGAAATAACCTCCTCCCAGTACTGGAAGAGTTTTGGGCATCTCCACAACACGTGGATAAAATCCCCATTTTCTCTCCGACACTTCGGACATAGTGGGCTATCCCTACATCTCCAATCGTACAACCGCTGAGGAGTCCTATAGGTTCTGTGGAATAGGAAGAGGTGAGACAATTTTTGTGAGGGCGACACAGATGCCAATGGAGCAGCTGATAAACATGCCTCCCACACATCTCCATCAATGGCACCTACATCATCTTCCCATCCCCTTCTACATGGCAATGTCGTGTTGCACTGTACAGCGTTGGAGTAAACTCTAGAGATCATATCTTTGTTGTCCGAGGCCCGCAACACCTCTCCTAGTATGGGATGTTCCTTTGTCTTAAGTTTAGTAACCCCTAACTGCGCATTCAAAACATGTCGCAATTGAAGGCACTTGTAAAATTGTGCCTTGGGGATATAAAACTCCTGTTGGAGCTCTAGAAATTTTTGAGTATCAGCCCATTATACAGTTGTGAAACATATTTGATTCCAGCTTATTCCCATCCCATTATTTCTTTATAGTACACATTACGCCATAGGGTGGTCCATTTTAGGAAACCAGCTATGTTTAGATTAGTTTTAACGTGTTTCCACAATGTTGTAAGAAGTGTAACCGTAGGTAGTGCCCTAGGCAAGTGTGAGAGGCCGCCTTCCAAATGAGTCAGGGCAGTGCATTCCGATCCCTCTGGGATAATCATATTCCAAATCGGATCCAAAGCATCTGGTATACCCCACCCCCCAATTTGCTGGACCTGGGAGGCTATATAATAAGTTCTGGAATTAGGAACGGCCAGTCCACCCTGGTCTTTTCCCAATTGTAGGATAGTTAGACTAATGTGAGTGATTTTTTTTTACGCCAAATCAATTCCCTAAACTGCGAGTCAATACGTAGGAACCATTTTCTTGGTGTCCACAACTGGGCATTTTGGTGGACTATATATTCAATACACACTACTTACACCTGCATCCTAGTATTCTAGAAAGCACTATCTTTTCACCTGCTTCACCTCGGCTCATCAAAGTTAATGAGATCCAGCTGATGAAGTACCTAGCAACCACCATTCACTGCAGAGAAGGGAAATCCAGAGCAACAAGGGTGTCTTGGACAGCTTTGAAAGAGGCTTGAATACCCATTTGTTGGCTTTACTCTCTTGCTAGCTGCCTTTCCTTACTTTCTCTTTAAAGTTTTCCTTATCTTGAGCACCACAACCCCCCCTTCCTCCCTCCCCATACCATAGCACAATACCTCTTCAGAGCTTTACTCACAGCCCACACACTGTTAAGCCTTTATAGATAGTATTATACATACAATATATTTTTCTGTTTTTGTATCCATATGACGGGTTATATTATTTATATTGTTTTTCTTCTGAGATGATATATCCTATGTGTTTTTTTCACACATTTTTATGTTTGTGATCCTGCATACATGTATATTTATAGATTATTCTCTGGTAACTATGCTGGCTACACATGATAATGTTGTTCATACAGTGGTGTTAGAAGAAGACAGGTGCTGAAAACTTGTTTGCAACTTATTTGCTTTCTTGGCGCTCCCGTGCGCGTCCGCCTGCTCCCGTGCGTGCACCGGAAATGGCGCCAAACGGCTCTATTTAAGCAGTGTGCACCCTGCAGCAAGTGCTGTCTGATCTACAACATGTGACCTGTTTTTCTGAGCGACCTGTTATCTGTTCCTGTGACCCAGCTTGCCCCGACTTTGACTGAACTCTGCCTGTACCAAACCCGGCCTGCCTACGACCATCCCATTGCCTGACCCGCCTGTACTTCTGCTGCCAGCCTGTTGATGAGCTCTGCCTGTACCCCACCACTCTCTTGCCTGCTCCCTTGTACCGCACCGCCAGCCAGTTGCCGACCCTGCCTGTACCACCAATCTTCTAAACCTGCACGAAACCGGAAGGGCCTCTACAACTGTCACCAGTGACCAACTCAACCCTCATGCCATCCTCACTCCTGGGCCTCCTGTTTACTCTATCAGGGGTTCACGAATCAGGGTCGCAAGGGAGGTTACCCCTGCGTAAGTCAGACTCCACCATCAGGTACGTGACAAGTGGTTGAGGCCGGTACACTATACATGGGCTGTTATTTTATGCATCCTTAGCCACCAGGTGCTGCTTGCAGACAGCCCATTCAAGTCTATGAGGACTTAGCGGCTGCACAGTCACCGCTGCTCATCCTTATGCGGCAGGCATTCAGATTAGCGGCCATGAATGTACACTGTCCGTTCAGGGTATATGGGCCTTAATACATCCTGGGACTGTACCCTTTTCCAGCTTTGCACAGTCCATGTCACAGTATGCACTTATTGGTTTCACACATCTTCTGAACGTAGAGTAATGATTAGCAAGAAGTAACATAAGAAAGAACTGTACTGGTGTTTACCCCTATGACAGAAAATTCTCTGTACAGTAATTTTTATTCTATATGCAATCCCTTGATATCATAAATCGTGTTACAGACACTCTCCACAATTGTGCCGTATCTCCACATGAAAATTGTCTGTGGCAGTACCAGATTCATATACAGGTACTTGAATTTACTGTATCACATGTGTAGCCATGCGCTCCCTTGAGAGTGGCTGGTAGTAGTGGTTCACCTTATAGCTGCCCTCAATCACACCATATTTCACACATCTGCAGACACTGACCAGGCCGGCTGATGTTTTTGTTGTTTTATTTAGGGGAAATAATTTGGATGGGGATAAGGGGTGACTGTGGTTGGTCCAAAGAATTTATATTACATGAAGTTCATAAACATTCCTATATATTCGCACTTCCCTGTTACTCCTCACAACTCTCCAGCACTCACTTGCTGACCGTTTCTCCTACTGTTCTCTCTCCAGCACTGAACTTAGTAAATCATCACTCCATTACTTCTCTCCAGGACTGCACTTAGTTTCCAGCTTGAAAGGAAATTTATCAAGCTTCTCCATTCCTTTATCTTCACCGCTACTAGCACGTGGCGAGGCCTACTCTCAGCAGAGCCTCCGGAGCACCCATTACAGGCCAGGGATAACGAGCTCCTGAATGTGTAGCAAAAAGTACTTGAGTGCTAGCCGGGCCTTTGATGAACTACTATGAACTATAACTCCCAGCCCATCCTTCTTCCCACCGACCTGCTTTTCCTCAGTGACTCTCCTTTCCCTGAACTGGCTCCCAAGGCTCTCACAGACTGTCCACTATTCCTCTCCCAGCCTGCTCCAGCACTTTCTCTTGCAGTTCCCAGGGACCGTCACTCACCAAACCGGTGGATCACTTTAAAGTATCTCACTGTATAGCACCTCTGCTGTTCTCCGGTTTCCTGTGCAACTCCAGGAATCACCACCTTCCTGGCTGCACCCAAACCTCCAGGCCCCAAGGTCACCTTCCCGGGTAGGGGCCTCCACAGTGCCTCTGCTACATCCCCAGACTTCCACCTGACACTTCTCCTCCCAGATTAGGCTGACTCAAAGTATTTAAGGAGGCCTGTCCCCTGACAATCCTGCTTGCGGATTGGTCAGGGCTCCTCAGAATACTCCAGATGGCTCCACCTATCTCCCAGCTCTCTGACCAGAAACCTTCCCCAGGTTTCTAGAAAGAAGTGTGAGGTTCTGGTGACCTCATCTGTCAAGTACACTCAATCCTCCCTGAGCCTCTCCTTCCAGCCCAGACCAAAACACTCAGGCCTGCCCCCACACCCAGGCCCGACCAAACTCCACCTCACCAAGCAAACCCTGCTAGAAAAACGCACCTATTCTATGGAAACGCTACACATGGAAGCATGGAGGGTGGCAGCACTAAGGCTGGAGTGTCTGTACTGCAGACACTATATCCCCAAGGCATGTTCAGCACTAGTGTTGAGCGAACCCGGACTGTAACGTTCGGGTCCGTACCGAACTTTAGGGTGTCCGTGGCACGGACCCGGACCCGGACATTTCAAAAATCGTTCGGGACGACGGTGGGAGGTACGAAGGTACACATCGCAAAGGTATCTTATCCACGCAAAAAGATCGTCCCAAACGAACCACTCCACCTCAAACCAGCCCGGACCCACACCCCCGTCCGGACTCACAAAACCAGACCCGACCTTCCTCTCCGAGTCCCTCCTAACTCACATGAACTGTCTACTCCAGTGGTCTTGGAGTGTGAAGAAAGATCTTTGGACCCCTTCCAAAGACCAGTCTCTCGACCCTCTATCCACCTCGGTAGACCTCATAAGAC
>BLSH010177566.1:197807-213158 GCA_018402905.1 Glandirana rugosa | reverse complement strand
GGGGGGATGTGTCAGCACAAGTCTGATCATTGGAGAAGGGCCAGAAAGCTGACCATGCTGTGCCTTCATGCCTAATGTAGCCAGTTTTTATTAGGGAAGCAAAGGGACATGCAGGAACACCAGAGATTTCACACAAAGGAAGCAATACAAAGAGAACAGAGATACTTTTTCATACAAGTACATGGTACAGCAGGCACATATCAGGAATATAAAATGTTGAGTTGACATATTGTTTAATCATATTCGTTTTATTGTTTCATGGGTTTTGAGAATGGTCATGGGCAGGAATATTTATTATGTTTTCATCCCATAGAAACAAACAGGATATTAGGCTACGTATCGGATTGCTGGAAAAAACGATCATGGAACATGGAACAGTGTGCTATACCACATTTGCAACTGATTTCACACTTGGACCAACTAGGCCCTGATTAATACACAGATACACAGTCAACTGAGGACTCATCACAAACATGTCTGCAACCCTGTTTGGGTCCTGACCCAAACTTTAAAAAATATTGATATAGAGAATATGAACAACCTTGTTCTAAGAAGTTTACTGTGGTGCAATAGCTGTGCATGATAACATGAACATCATTTCGTAAAAGATTTCACTAATGTGTCCTCCATGTTTTTTCTGTTGAAAAGTAACTGAGGTTGCAGCATCATTCCAGCAACACCAACTCCACTTTTAAACAAATTGTAAAAAAATATAAGTAGCCCAGCAGATCTTAAAATAAAAAGGCGGCTTTTGTTGCAAAAACTTGCCTTAATTCAAGCTTCTTCCCCCACTTACCATTCTGCAATCCAGCACTAGTCCTTTTTCAGATTTACCAGTAACCAATAGCAGATTGATGGCCGGTCGGCGGCTTGCCCATCCTGAGTGGAGTCACAGGACGGCCTTCAGAATGCACCGCTAATGCATGCCCCCCCCGGGGGGCATCACGGCAATCGGTGATGAGCCATGTCTCCAGGACACAGCCCATCCCTGATTAGGATAAACATCCAATGAAATTAGCTTTTTACCACATGATCGGCTGTGTCCAATCACAGCCGGGCCACAAGTGTAAACATATAACGGTGTTCCAGGTTCTTCTTCTTACACGCCGATCCAGTGTGAGGAGAAGACTGGAGGAACAGTGAGTTAACCCTTGCCACACACAGTACAGTGCATAACACATCCCCCAATAAGATGAAAGAAGAAAAAGCCTTTGACTCAGTAAATTGGGGCTAGATGCATAAGATGTTGGAGCTCATGGGTTTTGGAGCAGGATTCAGGTAGTGGATTTAATTGCTTTACAGTGGCCCTAAGATGGCGATCAGGTTGGGGAGATGTACCTCTCCCTTTTTTATGATAGATATGGGGACGAGGCAGGGGTGTTCTCTCTCCCCTTTCCTCTTCGCTCTGGTTATGGAGCCGCTGGCAGTTGCTCTTAGAGCCTCGCAGGAGGTGGAGGCCATTGGGGTGGGAGGGATCTGGGAATGTCTGGCCTTGTACACGGCGAGACCCGGCGTCCTAATTGAAGGCAGCCCTGAACATTCTCAACCGCTTTGCCAGATTCTTGGGTCTGGGGGTGAACTGGGCTAAGTCGTCAATACTGGCACTGGGTGGGGGGCCGGCGAACCTGGCTGACCCGAGCCTACCGCTTTAATGGGTCTCATCCATAAAATACCTAGGGTTCAAAATTACAGCGGTCGTGGGTGATTATGTGCAGCTAAACCTAATGCCTTTATTAACACAGGCTAAACAAAAAACTCAAACTTGGGCCAGACTACCCCTGTCACTGGTTGGCAGGGTCAGCCTGCTGAAAATGAAACTACTACCTGTTATTCTGTATTTCCCAAGACATGCTCCAACGTGGGTACCCAGAAATGTTTTCAAAAGTCTGGATGGCATAGTTAGCTCCTTCCTGTGGACCCCAAAGTCACCCAGATTAGGCCTTAAAGTCCTTCAAGGACCCTGAGGTAGGTGGGTCTGTCTCTCCCTGATTGGCATAAATACTTTCTGGCTGGTCAGATGGTGTTTGCCAGAAGATGGCTGATGGTGGACACTGGTGATTCTGCCATGGTCCTTGAGGCAGCACATCTGGAGTCGTATGAAAGTCTCAAGCTGGCATTGTATAGGGGTACAAAATCGGACCTCCCACTGACTGCATCGATGTAATCCACTATCAAAGCATGGGATCAGGCCCGGAAACTTTCATGCCCCAGGTATATTGAATTCTCTCCAATGACTCCACTGTGGATGAATCCTAGGCTATCAGAATTCTACAAACACCCAGACCCGAAGATCTGGGCAGTGGGAGGAATTAAACTGTTAAGGGATATTACTATAATGGGTGACCTCATGATGCTTGATCAGCTGAGATCTAGACATGATCTCCCAAATACATATTACTTCAGATATCTACAGATCCGCCACGCATTCTAGATGCAATTTCAACATGTCAAAGTAGAATCTTTTGTCTCTGACCTAGAGATTCTCCTTCAATCTGAGGATCTTCCAAAAACATTGTCCTTCACATACAAAAAGTTTTTTAACAGAACGCCTCCACAGTTAGTATGGTGCAGAGAGAAATGGAGTACAGAGATTCTAGAACTGCAAGGGGATGACTGGGACGGGATGTGGGTTAAGCCTTTCCAACATCTAGTGTCAGCCAGAGACAGACTGATCCACTTTAAGTTTATCCATAAAGTTTATCTTACACCAGCCAGATTAGCAAAAATCTTCCCAGCAGTGTCGGCAGAGTGCTGGAGATGCTCCTATGCTCTAGCTGATGCCAATCACATTTTTTGGTCCTGCCCACAGATACAGGTCTTTTGGAGAGATATCACCAACTCCTTATCTGAAATTTTGTCAACCCCAGTCCCCTGTGAACTCAAGGTCTGCCTGTTGGCCATGGTGGAGGACACAGTTCCCTCTAGGGCGCTTAGAACTCTACTAACTATCCTGCTATTTTATGAGAGAAAGGCAATTGTGATGCAGTGGAAGAAGCCGGTCCCGCCTGAGATGACTTTCTGAAAGCAGTTGGTCAATTCTGCCATTCCTCATTACAAAGCAACATATTTGTCCAAAGGATGTGAGAAAAAATTCAAAAGGGTGTGGCAGGCATGGAATGAGGTTGAACCAACAGTGGGCTAGCGACTAGCAAGGCTCTTAGGATCCCATATGATAGACATGTGTATGTCATTTTAGTCGCCACGTACTTTGGGTATAGAGCTGGTATATCTGGGCCCCCTCCGTTCACTACTACTGAGCTAGAACTCTTAAACAAGGTACAGTTGTCATGACTACCTGTATATTTTACACTGTATTACATCAGGTGGTCAGACTCAATATGTATGTATTAACCTTTAATTGGTTCCAATATGTGATTCATTGCACCCAACTGGAGAGCTTGAGTATGGGATAAGAGCGGGGCTAGGGGAGGGTGGGAATGTTTCTTGCTTCTTGATAGTTAGTTGTTTTCTGTTAGCCTGGAAGGCCCTGCGAGTCCATGGTGCTGGGCAACTGGCCCAAATTTTCACTGTGCAAAACGCAATAAAAAGAAATTTATAAAAAAAAATGCACAAGTCCAGCATCCTGCAGGGGGGCGGTGCCCCTGCGCCCCAAATGGACCGGTTGCCCCTGATCCCAACTATGATAAATTCTATAAAATACATCCACTAATAATTTTTTTTTAAAGCGATTTGAGGAAGTTTATTTCCCAGACCAAAACATTTATGTGGAAGACTCCCTTGTCCACTTCACTGGCTGCAATTCAAACAATACATTCCCAGTAAGAGGGCTAGGTGTGCATTGAAACTTAACAAACTTTGTGAAAGAGCTACAGGATATGTGTATGCCTTCCATGTGTATGAAGGTAAAGACTTTAGCTCCAGCCCCCTGAGTGCCCAATCTACATCGGATCAAGCATAAAAATTGTCTGGGACCTGGCATACCCAATGTTCAAAAACGGTTGTCATATCTACTTAGACAATTATTATACCAGTCTGCCCCTTTTCTGCCACCATTACCGTGAAAAAACCTTGGCCTGCGGTACCACCAGAAAAAACAGGAAGGGCTTCCCACAAAACTTAGTGACAACAAGGATACAAAGGGGGGAATCAGCAAGTCTGAGGAATGAGGAAGTGTTGGCTGTGAAGTGGAAGACAAGAGAGATGTCCTGTCCACCATCCACAATGTCACTTTGGTGGAGATTCACGGAAAACGCGGTCCCATTTAAAAGCCTCAATGCATCCATGATTATAATCTGTTTCTTGGGGGGAGGTTGATTTAAACAACCAGATGCTACAGCCCTATTTATCAATTAGAAAGTCCCTATACTAGTATAAAAAGTTGCATTTTGTCTTTTCCATTTGGCCAACGCATAATGCGTACATCATCTATCAAAAGTCAAGAGAAGGCCTGAGCACCTTCCTCAAATTTATTGAAAAAATTGGCATTGGAGGCACGGGGGCGTGACCGGATGAGGAGGTGAGAGGTGGCTGAGTGCTCTGCTCCCACTTCGCTCTGAGGGATCCTGGAAGCTCGGGCAGTGTGTGTGGCGTGCAGTGGTGTATTTAGGTTAGGTGCTGCCCTAGGCCTGACTAAACTCATGCACCCCCTAATTTAAATTCGATCCACCCCTTCCTGACAAGGCCACACCCCTTCCTCTTTAGGCTCCACCCTTTCCTCTTAGAGCTCCTTTCTTCCTCTCTGTACATTAGCACACACAATGTAGGGCAGTCAGTAGTATGTAGGGCAGAAGCAGAGTACAGAGGTCAGTAGTATGTAGGGTAGAGTACAAAGGTCAGTGGGATGTAGGGCAGTGTAGAGGTCACTAGTATTTAGGGCAGCATACCAAGGTCAGTAGTATGTAGGGCAGTGTACAGAGGTCAGGAGTATGTAGAGCAGTGTACAGAGGTCAGTAGTATGTAGGGCAGTGTACAGAGGTCAGTAGGATGTAGGGCAGTGTACAGTGGTCAGTAGTATGTAGGGCAATGTGCAGAAGTCAGTAGTATGTAGGGCAATGTACAGAGGTCAGTAGTATGTAGAGCACTGTACAGAGGTCAGTAGTATTTAGGGCAGCATACAGAGGTCAGTAGTATGTAGGGCAGTGTACAGAGGTCAGTAGTATGTAGGGCAGTGTACAAAGGTCAGTAGTATGTAGGGCAGTGTACAGAGGTCTGTAGAATGTAGGGCAGAGTACAGAGGTCAGTAGTATGTAGGGCAGTGTACAGAGGTCAGTAGTATGTAGAGCAGTGTACAGAGGTCAGTAGTATGCAGGGCAGCATACAGAGGTCAGTAGGATGCAGGGCAGTGTACAGAGGTCAGTAAGATGTAGGGCAGTGTACAGAGGTCAGTAGTATGTAAGGCAGTGTACAGAGGTCAGTAAGATGTAGGGCAGTGTACAGAGGTCAGTAGTATGTAAGGCAGTGTACAGAGGTCAGTAAGATGTAGGGCAGTGTACAGAGGTCAGTAGGATGTAGGGCAGTGTACAGAGGTCAGTAGTATGCAGGGCAGCGTACAGAGGTCAGTAGGATGTAGTACTGGGGTCCAGAGGGCAAGGTATAAGGGGGCACAGTGCAGGTGGGTCAAGAGAACACAGTACTGAAAGGTCAGGAAGGTACAGTGGGATCAAGACCGCTGGGCATGGGGCTGGGGCATTAGAAGGGATGGAGCGTCAGGAGGGTATGGTGCTGGGGCATCAGAAGTGCCGGGTATCAGTTGTGGGTGTCAGGAGGGCAGCAGGAGGGTAGGTGGTAGGAGGGCTGGGGCATTAGGAGGGCTGAGTTGTCAGGAGGGCTGGAGTGTATAGAGAGCACAGAATTTCTTTACAGTGCAGTGTGACGCAGGGAAGGTGCAGTTGAAAACATACATATCCTAATAATTTACCCACAAGGCCCTTGGATTGGGAAACAGGGCTGGTGGGGATGACCGCGGAAGCGCAAGAGCTCAAGTGTGCTCCGAGAAGAGCCAAACCCACCTGTCCGAAGGCGTTCCCTTCCCCACAGCTGCACATATGCAAGGGGTGGGGGCTTCCTTCGTAGTCTAGGATTACTTGCCCATGTGCCTGCTGCGTCACACAAGCATAGAGCACGTGAGACCGGGGCGGCAACACTGGGACGTGTTTGTGAGCTACCTGTCACCTGTTGACAGGTAGCTTGTGAGTGTAGCCGACCCCCTTGTATATGAAGTATGCATTGATTTCAGCATGGAGCATTTTGCAGTACATGAATTTTCACTGTATGTGGACTGATTAATGGGTTTGCTTTGATTTCAGCATGGAGCACTTTGCACATGCTGAAATTAATGCAAACTTATTACGCAGTCCACATTCAGTGAAAATGCATGTACTGCAAAATGCTCCATGCTGAAATCAATGCAAACCCATTAAACAGTCCACATGCAGTGAAAGTTCTTGTATTGCAAAGTTTGCAGTGCGTGAAGTTTCACTGCATGTGGACTGTTTACTAAGTTTGTAGTAGTATCACTCTAGTACAATATGATCTAATGATCCATATTGGCTACTTGGCACACGGCACACCCACATGATGACTGCATACAACAAATGTCATTCATTGTAATTTAGTACCTTCTGTTATGGCTAGAGTTGAGCGGACACCTGGATGTTCGGGGCGAAGTTGGTGAAAAAGTTCGAGTTCAGCCCCGAACTTGACCCCGAACCCCATTGAAGTCAATGGTGACCCGAACTTTTGGGCACAAAAATCGCTCTAAAAAGTCCTGGAAAGGGCTAGAGGGCTGCAAAAGGAAGCAAAATGGGGGTAAGAGTAGAACAAGTGCCCTGCAAACAAATGTGGATAGGGAAATAACTTAAAATCACATAAAAATAAAAAATGGAGGAGTAGGTGGATGTGGAGTAGGAGGCTGAGGAGGCGGTGACCATAGAAGTGTAGGTGGTGGAAGCGGCGGTGGAGGAGGAGGTAGCCAACACTGTTTTTTGTTTGTTTGTTTTTTTTTTCTAATTGGGGTAGCCCCCAAAATATTGAGACATATTAAAAAAAAAAAAAAAAAACGATACGTTCACTTAAGTATACCAATGGCTGTGTGAGGCCGGTATAAATGGCTATT
Organism: Glandirana rugosa; assembly: GCA_018402905.1. Classification (NCBI taxonomy): domain Eukaryota; kingdom Metazoa; phylum Chordata; class Amphibia; order Anura; family Ranidae; genus Glandirana; species Glandirana rugosa. The sequence goes on along the minus strand of BLSH010177566.1, from coordinate 206,083 downwards.
CTGCACAAGGTACAGACAAGTCTTGTGGGATCCATGCCTGGTTCATTTTAATAAAGGTTAGCTTGTCCACGTTGGCTGCGGACAGGCGGCTGTGCTTGTCTGTGATAATGCCCCCTGCCGTGGTAAACACACGTTCAGACAATACACTGGCTGCAGGCAGGCCAGCACCTCCAAGGCATAAAGGGCAAGCTCAGGCCATGTGCCCAATTTGGAGACCCAGAAGTTGAATGGGGCAGACCCATCAGTCAGTACGTGTATTTGTGCACACATACTGTTCCACCATGTTGCTGAAATGCTGCCTCCTGCTAAGATGTTGCCTATCAGCTGGTGGTGCTGTTTGTTGTGGCATGCTGCTGACAAAGCTTTTCCACATTTCGGCCATGCTAACTCTGCCTTCTGAGGTGCTGGCGGTGCCACAGCAGCGTTGGTGACCTCCTCCTCCTCCTCTGCCTTCGCCTTGTGCTTCCACTGAGCCCCGGTGTCATCTGGGAATGCCCTCAGCAGCGCTTCTACCTGCGTGCGCTAGTAGTCGCGCATCTTCCGATCATGCTCCAGTGAGGGAATTAAGGATGGCCCGTTGTCCTTGTAACGGGCATCCAGCAGGGTGACCATCCAGTAATCAGCACAAGTTATAATGTGGGCAACTCGGCTGTCGTTGCGCAGGCACTGCAGCATGTAGTCGCTCATGTGTGCCAGGCTCCCCAGAGACAAAGACAAGCTGTCCTCTGTGGGAGGTGTATCATCTGTGTCCTTTGTATCCCCCAGCCACACTCCAGTGATGCCCACGAGCTGCGTTGGGTGCCACCCTGCTGTGAACACGGTTCCTCCTCCTCATCATCCTCATCCTCCAGAACTGTGCCCTGGCTTGAAATTTTTTTACCTGGCCTATGCTGGTGCAGGAACCCACCCTCCGAGCCACTTGTGAATGATAACCGTGGAAATGACCCCTCTTCCTCCTCTTCCTCCTGTGCCACATCCTCTTCCATCATCGCACAAAGTGTTTTTTCAAGGAGACATAGAAGTGGGATAGTAATGCTGAGAACAGCGTCATCGGCACTGGCCATGTTGTTGGAGTACTCGAAACACCGCAATATGGTACACAGGTCTCGCATGGAGGCCCACTCATTGGTGGTGAAGTGGTGCTGTTCCGCAGAGCAACTGACCCGTGCGTGCTGCAGCTGAAATTCCACTATTGCCTGCTGCTGCTCGCACAGTCTCTCCAGCATGTGCAAGGTGGAGTTCCACCTTGTGGGCACGCCGCATAGGAGGCGGTGAGCGGGAAGGCTGAAGTTCCGCTGCAGCTCAGACAGGCGAGCAGCAGCAGGGTGAGAACGCCGAGAGCACGCACAGACGGCCCGCACTTTCTGCAACAGCTCTGATATATCTGGGTAGTTTTTTAGAAATTTCTGCACCACCAAATTCAGCACATGCGCCAGGGAAGGGATGTGCGTCAAATCGGTTAGGCCCAGAGCTGCTACGAGATTTCGCCCATTATCGCACAGCACCAGGCCGGGCTTGAGGCTCAGTGGCTACAACCACTCATCGGTCTGTTGTTCAATGCCCGTCCAAAGCTCCTGCGCAGTGTGGGGTTTATCCCCCAAACATATCAGTTTTAAAACAGCCTGCTGTCATTTCCCCCTGGATGTGCTGAAGTTGGTGGTGAAGGTGTTACGCTGACTGGATGAGGAGGTGGTAGAGGAGGAGGAAGCGGAGTAGGAGGAGGCAACAGGAGGCAAAGAGAAATGCCTTGCAATCCTCGGTGGCGGAAGGACATGCGCCAAACTGCTATCCGCCTCAGGGCCACCCGCCACTACATTTGCCCAGTGTGCAGTTAGCGAGATATAGCGTCCCTGCCCGTGCTTAGTGTTCCACGTATCAGTGGTTATGTGGACTTTGCCACAGATGGCGTTGCGCAGTGCGTGTTTCCATGTCCTCATCCTGAAACAGAAGTGGTTGGGCATCGGTGCACTCAATGTCTTCCACTTCTCGGGCAGGGCTATGTGGATGGCCCACCGAATGCACACCAGCAGAGTCATCAAAAGGCAAAAGAGACTGCTGCATTACTTAGGGCTCAGGCTGATTTACAAGGGGCTGAGGTGAAAGACAGATGGCCATGGGGTTCAGGTGCCAACTCTGAGCTTTCAGCAAGGGGCCGGGTGGGAGACAATATGAAGGAACTGGAGGCATTGTCTGCCACCCAATCTACTATCGCCTGTACTTGTTCTGGCCTCACCATTCATTGAGCGGCATTCGGGCCTACCATATAACGTTGAAGGTTCTGTTGGCTACTCGCACTTGAGGAAGGTGTTTTACTTCTGTGTGTAGCTGGCACAGCCCTACACTAGTATGAGATGATTTTATAATGCTAATCTGTCCCTCGCACCAGCAGCAGGAACCTCTCCCTACACCAGTATGAGATGATTTTATAACGCTAATCTGTCCCTCACACTAGCAGCAGGAACCTCTCCCTACACCATTATGAGATGATTTTATAATGCTAATCTGTCCCTCACACCAGCAGCAGGAACCTCTCCCTACACCAGTATGAGATGATTTTATAACGCTAATCTATCCCTCACACCAGCAGCAGGAGCCTCTCCCTATACTAGTATGAGATGATTTTATAACGCTAATCTGTCCCTCACATGGTCGCTCTTCTTTTGTTTATAGCAGCGATCAGAAAGTACGCAGAGGTGATCAAATACCACCAAAAGAAAGCTCTATTTGTGGGGAAAAAAGGACGCAAATTTCGTTTGTGTACAACGTCGCATGACCGCGCAATTGTCAGTTAAAGCGACGCAGCGCCGAATTGCAAAAAGTACTCTGGTCCTAAACTGGGAAATTCTTCCGGAGGTGAAGTGGTTATAAGACACCTTTGGAGAAGAGACGTTTTCACGCTTCTTCGCAATAGAGAGAGCACATAGAGTCCCATACAGAGCTCCAGCACCAGGAGGATACCCTAGACCTTTTATAATCAAACTGCTTTATTATCGAGATAAAGAGACAATTTTACAAAGAGCGAGGGAAAAAAAAGATATGATCTACAATGGAACCAGGGTTTCAATATACCCGGACTTCTCCCCCGAAGTGCAGAAGAAAAGAACTAGATATATGGACATCAAGAAGAAACTTCAACAACTTCAGATTGCATATTCAATGATGTACCCAGCATGGCTGCGAGTGGTAGCTGGCGGAGAAGTAATATTCTTTAATACAGCAGAGGAAGCGGCACTATGGCTGGAGAAAAACAAAAGAAAGCTGAGTCTAAGAAGCGCACCCAACCCAGACTGAATACAAGATTGTGAGCGGGAGCATGCGGTTAGAAGAGAGAAGACTTCACTTTTTTTTTTTTTGCGTGTGGTAACAATTTGACACTATGGAATACGGGAAGAGGGAGGGTAGGGAAGGAGGGAGGGAGGGGAAGGGAATCACAGTTTTGAGAGAGTGTTAGAAGCCCCCGGAGTGGACCCAAGGAGGGTCAGGGATGGGTGAGGGAAATAAGGATGAGGATCCTCCCCCCGCCTGGACCCTACCACCCCCTCCCTGAAAGGGAGAGAGGGGTGGGGAAAAAGGGAAGGGGACAGACCTGGAAGAAGGGAAAAAGAATGACACTGACTACAGGCATAAATACGAAACAAATGAGACACAATAGTTTGATTGTAAAAAAGGCACTAAAATGGGAATAAAATTGTAAAGTATCACATAAAGCACAAAAAGGTCACCAAAATAGGGAATTGCAAAACATAATTTTGGATATGAAATTGAATAGAGGATATGCAGAGTAGGAATGTGAATATCTGCTCATGGAATATTAGAGGTCTGGGAGATAAGGGGAAAAGAAGTGCGATATTCTCTACAGAAAAAGCATATGAAGCCACAATAGTTTGTTTACAGGAGACGCACCTGACAAAAGTAACTACTGGGTATTTGAGACATCTTGCGGTTCAAACCCAATATCACTCTGTATATTCCTCCTATTCGAGGGGGGTAAGCATTCTGATTGGAACTAGGATGACGTTCTCCAGTAAAAAAGTGGTAATAGACAACAAAGGGAGAAATATTTTTCTGCACTGTAATATGGGGGACTTGGAATGTGTCCTGGCTAATATATATATTCGCCTCCATTCAAACCAGAAGTCATATATAGCCTAATGGCGTTTGCATCAAGTAAGCCTAATATCCCAATACTAATGGTCGGTGACTTTAATGCGATAATGGATGAAGAAAAGGATATATACCCAATAAAACGAGGGAATCAAAGTGGTACAAGTAACCTGGGTCGAAGAATAACGGAGATAGATTTGAGGGACATCTGGAGGCTGAGAAATCCGATAGAACAACAATACTCATGTTACTCAAAAACTCATAACACGCTCTCCAGAATTGATTTAATACTGGGAGACGAGGCAATGTTGAGATATGTGCAGAACATAAAGTATATGCCCAGGGGTCTCTCAGATCACTCCCCAATGGTGATATCGATCTCTCAAAAGGGGGGAAACAGAAGGGGAGAATGGAAAATAAATCCCTTTTGGTTGGAATTAATTGGACAACAGGAAGAAATAGGAGATCTAATTAAGGAATATCTGAACAGGAACAAGGGAACTGCAACTATGGGGGGTAGTGTGGGACTCCCTGAAGGGGGATATTGATACAAAAAATCTCTAAAATTAAAATAACAAGAGAAAGAGAGAGGGTAGCTATGAGTGGAGTAGTAGAAGCCGAAAGGCAATATATAGTAAACCTAACGGCAGAGAGATTGTCAACGTGGTTAGAGGAACAACAAAAACATAAGCAAATACTAGAGAAAGCAGAAAATAAAAGGAGGTTTCAGAAACAAAGTCACTATGAAGTAGGGGAGAATGTGGGTAAGGTATTGGCCACAATTGCACAATCTAACCGGATAACAACCACAGTATCGGCAATAAGAGCAAAAGATGGGAGGATAGTAGTGCAAAATCCTGGAATAGTTGAGGAATTTAAAAATGTTTTTGAAGATTTATATAGTACCCAGGAGCAGAGGGTAGAAGGACAGATGAGGGACTTCCTCAGTTGGTTGGAGATCCCTCACCTGTCCGAAGAGGATAGGGGCTGGCTGGATGCCCCCTTAACCATAGCAATGGCGAATCAAAAATCTCCAGGGCCAGGCGGGCTCCCGGCCGAGATGTATAAAAGGTATGGGGAGGTACTTGCACCAGCACTATTGCAGGTATTCGAGGAAGCAAGAAAGGAGGGTAAACTGCCAGACTCTATGATAGATTCTACAATAATTGTATAATTTTATTACCAAAAGAGGATAAAGAGAACTTGATTCATCTTCCCATAGGCCAATCTCTCTGCTGGGAACCGATGTTAAAGTTCTAGCAGGAGTACTGGCCTTGAGGTTGGGAGGAATTATAACAAAATATGTACATCCAGATCAGTCTGGATTCATGCCCGATAGGACCACCAATGCTAACATAAGGCGAGCGTACCTAAACTTACAAATGCCAACAATTAATATGGGATCAAGGGCTATGCTGGCATTGGATGTAGCAAAAGCTTTTGATAGCTTAGAATGGCACTATCTGTATCAGGCCCTGATAAGTTTTGGATTTGGGCCCAGATTTATGGAATGGATGAAGCTATTGTATGGAAGCCCTAGGGCGAAGGTTAATATAAATAACGAATGCTCGAGGACCTTTGGATTGACTCGGGGAACGAGGCAGGGGTGCCCTCTGTCGCCCCTGCTCTTTTCCTTGGCAATAGAACCATTGGCAATTGCTGTTAGAACGATGGAAGAGATTAAAGGGTTCCAGAGAGAAACAGGAATAGAAAAAATAACACTATATGCTGATGATATACACCTATTCCTGGTGGATATGCAGGGCTCCCTGAAAGCAGTGATGGATATGGGATTTGGGAAAATATCTTGATTAGTAATAAATTGGAGTAAGTCGAGCCTGCTCCCAGTGGATGCAGAAAAACTAACTCTGGGAGAGGGGTACCCCAAAATGGAAATAGTAGAAAGAATAAAATACTTAGGGGGTTCATATAACCAAAAAATCCGAAACAATATATAGAGGACAACTTAGGAAGACTGATAGAGAAGTTTAAAAATAAAAAAAGGTGTGGAACTGACTGCCGTTGACAATAGCGGGAAGAAGTAATCTAATAAAGATGATATGGCTACCTTAACTCTTGTATATCTTGCAAAACTTCCCTGTTTGGATACCAAAAATTTGGTTCCAAAAGTTGGAAAAAATTTTCAGAGAGTTAATTTGGGGAGGAAAGCAGGCAAGAATAAGTCTAGGTACACTACAATGCCCGAAAAATAAAGGAGGACTCTCAGTAACCCATCCATGGAGCTACTTTCTGGCAGCTCAAATGGTGCACCTAAAAGGATGCAATAAGCGGACAGAGAGAGGGATAAATGAGAGGTTAATGTGTGTGGGACTGGGTCACAGGACCCTGGTTGAAGCTCTGGAGGCAGATTCCTTTACCTTGGAGATCCCCACGCTAAAGTTAATCAAAAAAGTGTGGGAAACAACAAAAAAAGTATTGGGATACCAAGGATATACAAAATACTCACCGATTTGGGATAATAGACATATTCAAGAGACTCAAAATGTGGAAAGAAACAAAAAGTGGGAAAATGTGGAGTAGAGAATTTAGTACAAATGTATAAGGGTAGTAGCATGAAGACATTCCAGGAGATGAGGGAGGAATACGGGGTATCAAGCCACTAAATATTTGTATATTTGCAAATGAAACATGCTTTGGATAAACAATTTAAAATAAAGCCATTAAAATGGTGTGAGATAATGACGATGCAGGAAATAATAGAAGCTAAAAGATCTAGAGGGATAATATCAGGAGCATATAGAGACATATGCGAGGCATTGATGGTTCGAGGGAAGGACATTCTGTGCAGGAAAAACTGGATAAAGGATGTAGGAGGAACAATGGCAAAGGATTTTAGAAGTAGGCCCAGTAGTGTCTATATCTCCATCACAGAGAATATCACATCTAGTGTTGCTCCATAGAACGTATCACACACCTCAGAGAATGTTTCAATATGGAAGGAGACATGATGCAAAGTGCCCCCGGTGTGGAGGAGAGGAGGGCAATCTGATCCATATGGCATGGAGATGTCCCAAGTTGTATAGATATTGGGAGGAAATAATGGAAAATATTGAACAGGAATTTGAAATCGCTTTAGAGAAGACCCCCGTGGAGTGTATACTTGGATACGTAAAGAAAGCTGGCCTGACTAATAAGAAATGGACAGCAGTGTCTAGAAGCTTGTTCATGACAAGAAAGTTAATAGCAAAAAAATGGATAGCAGCAGACCCACCAACCTATGTAAAATGGAGAAGAGAGATGGAAATAATGGTTAATAATGAGACATTTGTATACAGTAAAAGGAAAAGAGATGAAGAATATAAAAAAATATGGGGACCATGGATAAACAACAACCTAAGTGAAGACACTAGAAATGGATAATAAATAGGGAAAACTAAACTGAGGCTATAATCAAATTAAGATGGGAAGATAAGAGAGATGTCCCAAGTACAGAGGTAAATAGATTATGGGAATATAGGAGAAATGAGTATGAAGAGAGCAATTAAGTAATAGTGTCCTTGAAGGGTGGATGTTTAGAATGTATGGGTCTGGGTCTGGAATGTATCTAGGGATAAGTGAATTTGTATTTGTGTAAAATATAAATATTTTTCGAAATAAAGTAATGGATTAAAAAAAAAGTAAGTAGAGAAAAAGAATACCACAATGATGTGACTGAAATAGAAGCTTGTATGAAAGCCAAGCTGAATTTATTCTCTTAAGGTAGTCTACTGAAGTGGTATTAACCACTTCAGCCCCGGAAGGATTTCCAGCTTTAGGACCGGAGCCCTTTTTGCGATTCGGCGCTGCGTCACTTTAACTGACAATTGCGCGGTCGTGCGACGTTGTACGCGGCTTAGCGTTTTTCCCGAGGCCAGGATTTCGACCTTTAGGAAGGCCCCGACTTCACCAATTATGGTGAAGTCATCTGATGGAATTCTCTTATTTAAGTCGAACCGAAAGTATGTTCGAAGATAAAGTCAGTGTAGTAACACCATAAGAAAAAGAGATGAATGAAAAAAAAATTAGGTAATGAAATAAAGCTTTTTATAAATATAAAATGTGTTTATGTTTAAGTGAATAGGGATCTATGTAAGGTCTGGGTCTGGGTATGTAAGATTTGTAGGTGGGAAGTTCCTGTGATAATGAATTAACGAGAGAAGTATGAGTAAAGA